>CADDIJ020000910.1:0-30850 GCA_902809745.2 Tetradesmus lagerheimii | reverse complement strand
AATCATGAGCACCCAAACGAAAACGAGTCAGAGACCCCACATGCTCCATGTTAAGCCCAGCAGTGCGTAACACATACTTAGGGCACCAGGCAGCAGGACGAGCTGACCGCATATTGTCATAGGAACAAGCTGCAAACCACCTCTCATAAGTACAGAAAACGCCACAACCACTAGCAGCATCACGTGGATTATCAGGACATCCCTGCCACTGCTGATATAGGCACTCCTCAAAACCATTCAAAACAATCTTTGTGTTCAGGGACTGGAAATTTCTCATCCGCTGCACAACGTCCTCCAACTGTTGCGAGTGACTCTGCAAGTAAGTCAAGACACGCTCCAGCTGCACACACCACAGGGCACCATTGCCAAAGGATCCAGCAAGCTGCAGGTTTTCACGCATTGCACCTATGCAGCGGGTAGTATGAACAGCACAACAAAGCTCTGGTTGTGCAGTACTGACAAGAGGGTGTCGACGGTGTACATTCTGCAGGTCCAACCTGCAAACTCCATGGTGCTCGGTGCCAGGGCTATAGTAGCTGCCGCGACAGTGCCAAATCCATGTGCTGTGGTTATTTTTGTGAACGGGCTATAACGCTTGGTGATGGCAGCATTTCTTGTGAGTTGACTGGCCCAAATACTGCATACCAGCACAGAGCAGGTGCTTCAGGGCCTCAGAAGGCTTGAGAGGGTGCATGGGGGCAGCAGAGTGCCCGTCACTGCCAGTGGCAGGCAGCACGGTGTTCTCTGGTCACTGACCATAAGCTATGATGTCACTACCTGATCTTAGCCTATTGAGGTTGCTATGCATGGCCAGCTGCACATATGCGGCTTAAGCACAATCAAATCATGTTGCACTACGGTAAACCGTACTGCATGACAGGCTCATCGCAAGCCCTCTTGCTCATTTAGAAACGGGCCAACCAGCTTGCATGTACAGGGAACTATGCAGGTGGATGGCAAGCACCTGCACTCACTGTTCACTAATGTTGCCATGTGACAGCCAACCATTGCTCATTTGCACAGAGATTTTGTTGTCCCGTCAAAGTTGTGTTGCTGCTTGTGAGGAAGAATCTGGGTTTTTTGCACTGCTACTACAAAGTTAGCTTTTCACCACCTTGGGCAGGCAGTCCTAGTGTAATAGACGTGTACATTGCAGCATCAGGTGCAAACAGCTGCTTTGCTTTCGGCTGTTCAAGTGTTGAAGGTGTGTTGCTTCCGGACAACAGAAAACACGTGCCTTTATCCCGTGACATTTGCCTTTCTTATGTATCGTTACAGGTTGCAAATCCAGGGGCGGCCTGTGCACCGCTAACGGTGACTGCTGCGATGGCAATTGTTGTGGTGGAGTTTGCTGTGGGCCAGCAACTGGCGCTGTGGCCGAGGGATGCCTGAACGGAAAATGTTAGTAAAACTTGCTTGCAACACAAATGGTTTGCGTGCTGCATATGTATATACATGCATGCATGATATATCCTGCATGCTAGGCTCCCTTAAGCGTATCTGAGACTGGATCGCTACTCAACCACCTGAACAGTGCAAGATGTGGCTATGCAGATGTTGTTTGTGGGTCATGATGTGGCTTACTATTCTGTTGTTTTGCTGCAGGCTGCGCTGCCATTGGTGCATCATGCAACGGCAACACAAGCCCAAGCGACTGCTGCAGTTGGAGTTGCGCCTTGGCGTCCAATGCCTGGACTTGTAGTGGAGCACAGGCTGTAGCGCCCCGTTTGAAGGTGGGTGCCTTGGCGGGCACGTCATAATAAATGCATGGTGAAGGCGCTCAAAACAATGAAATTGGTCACTCTGTGATGAAGCTGCAGTGTCGATCATCGAAGCATCAGCAGAAATAGCAGCAACAGCAACAGCAACAGCACCACTGCATATGCCGGTGTCCATGCATGGACATCAGGCGACTGGCGTTGCAGTGCCGTACCAACGGCGATCAGCAGTCACGCAATCCTGGCCCTGCACATGCCGCAACTAGGCAGCAGTGTGGACCATTGCTAAACAATACTGCAGCAACGGCCACGGGCAGGCAGGCAGGCAGACTGACATGCAAGATCTAGGGTTAAGGCCCCAAGCGTCACAGCAGCATGACTCCTCATTGGGCCAGCAAAAGCCGACTATGTTACAACCCCACCCCTGTTTGGGTTCTCTTGCCAAGTGCTGAACTTGATTGTGCGCCACTTATTGCTTCGTGTTGTTCAATCAGTACATTAAAATGCCCTTCTGACACATGATCACACACAAATAATTGACTCAAAATGACAAGGTTCACCAACAAGGCCTTACACCATAAGGTTGCCCTCATTGGTCCCAACCATAGTCAGTTCGGTGAGACCAATAGTGTCTGGGATTGTCGGTGTTTTTCAACACCCGTTTAGAAAGCCATACCCCAGCTCTACTCACCTGGCTCCTATGTTTTGGCCCCATAGCAGCAGAAATCCAGTACATGCCCAATTACAAATATAATTTCTCTTTTCATGAACACTAATTTGTATGACAAGGATACCAACACTATAGGCTGTGTAACTAACTAACCAACTAACAATCTGCATGTAATGATGACGGCATGACGCCTGGCTGTGCTGAGCTTCCTGCCACATACATGTGCCTTACTCAAGAGGCACTGCGTTACTGTGTACTGCGGCTCTCTTTGCAGAAGCCACGCCGCAGGGTCCCTCCGAAAAAGGCCACCCTCCCAAAAAAGCCGCCCCGTGCATGAGGCAGCCAGGGCACTGCACGTTGGCAACGTTACGCACTGCCAGGACTTGTGGCCATGACTAACTGAGCCTAGAAGTCGTCACTGCAGCGGTCTCTGCGGCTCCAGCAGCAGCACCATACTGCTATGAGAACAACTTGAAGGAGCCTTTGTCACTGTGTGCGATCTGTGGTTGTTCACTGTCTTGAAGCTGTTGCAGATTTTGTTGGGGTCTTGGCTCGGTATGTCATGGCCGGTACCGTTGTAGAGTTGCACTTGTATGTAACGATGAGCATTGTTTGGTGTGGGGGTGTTGAGCTGAGGTGCCCTCCAGGCCAACTGAAAGGGGTGCTGTCCTGGAAATGCAAGCACCTCACGCACACACCTTGTTGTGAAGAAGCTGCATCTGTCCTGCATGGGTCGTGATGCTTTGAGGCTTGGATTGTTTGAAAGTCACCATCCGATTTGTTGTTCAGACTTGATTATGCCAGAAGTGCATAGCTTTTTGTTGCTGCAGCAAGCCGTAGGCTGCGGCGTTGTTCACGTCTGGGTTGGTGAGTCATGTTCAGTGCTTGGTTTGAGTGCCGCTTGTGCGCTTTGTGCTTTGAGGATAAAATGCGCTGAGCAGCCTCTGGCAAGAGTGGATTGTGCTGAGCATTGCCTGGCAAGAGTGCCATTCTTCCGAACTGTGTGGAGTTGTGGTGGTCCCAGGTGACTGAACAGCACTCACCAGAACAGCACCTACCACACACACATGTGACTGGATTCGTGTTTTTATAACAGCTGCATCTGCCCTGCATTGGGTAAGCCATGCTTGGTGCTGTGCTTCATGTACAGTCCGCGGTGCCAATCATAGCTGTCCTAGCAGTGAGTGTGACGTTTAAAGCTCTGGCGCTCGTCAATGGCCATCAGCCACATGCTGCACAGCCTATTAGTGATCCACGCTGATGTGTCAGCTGTGCCAGCAGCTATTCTGTCACATGTCTGGATTGTGCAAGAGGCAGCAGTCTTGCCTGGTTCAGTGGCAACGACTGGCTGTTTTACAAATCTGTCCTTCTTTTGGCATTCTTGTGAGACAGCCTGGACATGCGGTGCACATTGTGCACCAGATAGAGGAGATTCACAGATGCATGGCTCATGTGGCAGTTTTACAGTAATACTGGATGGCATCCATGCAGACAACATGCAGGTCCAACCTGCAGAGCCTGAACTGCAGGCTGGGGTCCTTCCCCTTTCGAGGTTCTTCATTATTGTTCCCAGGTTCCTAACTTGTGAGTCGGCAGATGCCCTGTGCAAAGTTGGTGGTGACAGGTGCAGAACTGGTGCTGGGACTGCATTGCCACAGTGTTGAAGGTGCTGAGCCATGAGATGCGGGGGTAAATTTGGCATTCTGATTTGTCCTTTCCATGTGTTTGCTGCGCCGCATTACAATGGATTAGCAATGTGCAACTTGAAAGAGCCTGTACTGCACCATACACACTGTGGACATGGAGGCTATTGGGTGTTGTCACATTGCGCCATTTGCACCGATTAAGAGTTGGCATCTGTGACAGGGCTGGTGTGTGTTGTGACAGTTGTGTGCATTTTTATGGCTGCATTCTGGGCTGTCTTGCCTGCAGAACATCACCAGCATCTTAAAGGTTGTCAATTTCTGTGAAAAAGCAGTTACAAACTCTTGAAAGTCCCGGGATGGCAACAACCAGCAGCACATAGCAATGGATTATTCTGAAACCACAGGCACCTGGCCAGGGTACTACGTCATATATGATGAGGGTTGATGCTTGCTTGCCTGACAATCACGCATCTGGTGTGCTAGAGATACCTGGCAAGCAGCAGACATGGCATCCCGTTGACTTTTCTGGTACAGCATATGAAGCTGTGGCGTTTCAAGGAAAATTAGGACTGGGCATTCAAGCACCTGCCATACACCTTGGACTTTAACACATGGTTGTGAAGGAGCTGCATCTGTCCTGCTTTGGCATGTTGTACATGCACATACTTGGTGATGTCAGCTGTGCCAGCAGCTATACCGTCACATGTGGATTTCATCCAACAGACAGCAGCCATCCCTGGTTCTGTCGTTTTGGCTAGCTGGATACAAATCTGTCCTGCTTGTTTGCATCATGTCTCATGTTGTGCGACAACCTGGGACGTGCAGTGTACATGTTGCATGGCATGTGAGGAGGTCTACGGTTACAGATGCAGTGGCAGTGTTACCAAGGGGAGTATATATATAATATATACTCCCCTTGGTTTTACGAAGACATCCATGCATGTAGCTTGCAGGATTAAACTGCAAGGCTGCAGTCCAGTTCTTTATTGTCTTTTTAAAAAAACTACACTTTGTTGATTGGCAGTTTGAACTGGGTTCAAAACCCATAGTTGGAGGTGATTGGTGCAGGTTTCAAATTGAGGATGCATTGTTGATGGTGAGTAGGTCTGGCAGCGTGGGTTTCGAATCATCAGTGTGGTGGGACCTTGCCATGTAGTTATGCCGCTTTGCATTGGATAGGCAATTTGGCTTTCGACAGTGCTGTATGCAATTTTCACACCATACACATACACACCTTCGACTGGGCTGATGCAACCTGCATTTGGCCTGATATGAGTCAAGAACCACAGTCATGCCATGACTGTAGCCTTGGAGGCTACATTGTTACATTTTTGGCAGCAGCGTGTGTGCTACACTCTTGACTTTTTTTAGCAGCGTTAGCAGAGCTTGCTGCAATCTCTTTAGTAACTAGTGTAGCCTAGACGCTATCCATAGTTGCACGAAACGTGGGGTCCGGCTGTTTATGAAACGAAACGAAACGTTTAAAACGTGCGTTTTAAACGCCTTCAGTGTGAAACGCTGTATCTAAACGGCAGCTCTAGTGGGGCTCAGGCGTTTGAATGCAGAACCCCTCGTTACTCTGCCTAGCGGCCCGTTCAGGTACTCAGGGCTCTTCAAAACATTTACTGTATATCTTTGTTGGTATTTGAATACTTGTTGTTCTCCTATCAGTCACCGATATGGGCAAGAAGACCACTGATCAGGCTACCATAGCCTGGCAGAATGTTGACAAGCTAGAGGAAAGAAACAACTACAGCAAAGTTGTATGCAAACACTGTGATCACTCCTTCAGCGGTGGGGCCAGCAGGATCGTTTCGCATTTGCTCGGCACCGGCTCGGGTGTGAAGGCCTGCAGCAAGTGCCCAGAGGATGTCAGGACTCGCCTGTCAGCTGCCAAGGCTTCCACTGATGCCTCTAAGAACGCAAAACGGAAGCGGGAGGAGGAGGTTGAGGCCATCAAGAACCGCAAAGTTGACAAGGTGAGTTGTTGTTGAGCAGCAGTGAGCAGGGCACAGAGCAGTGAGTGCCAGCCTGTCACAGCCTCTGCCTTCAGATTATACAGCAGCAAAAGCAGCAGCGATATCAGCAGTTACCAATATCCTTGTTGGTCTTCCCTTGCAGGAAACTGCAGCAGCCAGTGCTTCTGGCAGCAGTGTTGCTGCTGCTGCCAGCAACCAGGGCAGCAACGACAAGACGGAGCAGCGCGCCATTGTTCGTGCATTCAAGCGTGCTAGGAGCAGCGCTGCTGACAAGGCCATCATGAAGTTCTTTGCCTGTGAGGGCATCCCCTTCAACAAGGCCAGGAGTTCATGGTGGAGGGAGCTGATCAGCGCAGTTTCAGCAGCTGGACCTGGCTATGTCCCACCAACTTACAACGCCATGCGCAGCACTCTGCTGGACAACCTCAAGTCCAGCACGGAGTCTGAGCTGCTGCTGCACCCACCAAGAGGAGTTTGTGCCTTGGGACAGTGAGGATGAGCAGGAGGCAGATGCTGCTGGTGGTGGTGATGGTGATGATGAGGAGGAAGAGGGGGTGGAGATTGTGGAATGAAGCAGCTGTAATGCATCTTTGGCTGTGGTGCGAGTGCATGTGTTGGTGTCTGCAGCAATGCAACAGCAACATTGGTCATGCAACCAGCTGGGTTGCTGGTGTTGCTTTTGCTGCTTGCTGCTTGCATGGGTGTGATGCATAGGAGTGGAGTCAGCTGCCATGAGCAGCTGCATGTCTTGTGAGTGCCGCTGCATGCTGTGTTATTTGGCATGCTCATGAGCAGCAGCATCAGCAGCAGATGCGCTGCAACATGCCAATGCTTGCTGCTCAGTGTCTGTTGTGTTTCAGCCAGCATGGTGCTGAGGTTTGGATGATTGTGCATTGAGTCCAGCAGATTAACACAATGACATTTAATGTGTCGCGACTCTGCAAATATGTTTACAGTTGCTTGTGTGTGCAACAGGAGGTGTGCAGGTTGCTCAGCTCTGTTCCTGTAACCAGTGGTCGCTGCTTTCTTGGTAAGAGACTCAACTGCTGCATTATTAATGTTGCCAGTTTGCTTCTTTGCGTAAACCTTGGGATGAAAGCTCATCCCTGATACGCCGAGCAGCCCTCCAGCTGCTGTGGTGCCTCGCTGCACATGGTCCGTGGACATCAACGCATTCACACGATATCACGATTAATAAGTAGATTACGCACTGGCACCTCAATTCATTTTGACTTTGCGAAGAGCTGTCGTGCGACGATCGCCAAGTATGTTCAAGTGTTGGAGCTGTACTGCTGTCAACTAGTCATGCCTGCTGCCGTGCCTTGGCAGCCCTCCAAGCCCGGCAGGCACAGTTCTGGGGTCAATTAATGACTATAAAGACTAGTATTGATCATTTACAAACAATTAAAATGCAAAGAATTGATGTAACTGGCCTCTACATGCCTCTAGAGTGCATACTGTGACATGGCGTTTCAGCAGCGTTTCAGCAGCGTTTCAGTCCAGGCACTGGAGTTTTAAACGCGTTTAGAAACGAAACGTTTCGTGCAACTATGCCACAAGATCATTTACGGTGATCAACGCCTGCAACGATTGCAGGATATGTGTTGGGATTGCAGGCCTGCATTGCTTTTGTTTTGGGGTGTGACCATCTGCAGGAATTGGGGTTGGTAGCAGCACGATGATGGCTCTTGCCATACCATTTGTATGCCACCTTGAAACAAAAAAAGCCCCGTGACATCAACAAGAAGGTGCTTTGCAGCTGTTGTGTGATGTTGAATTCACTGCGATTTTAATGCTACCGTCGCATAGCACCATATGAGTATAACCATTTGTCGCGTGGCTGGTGCACAGCATTGTGCTCTGTGTTCGTCCTGTGGCTGTACACATTCTGGACTGGTTCAGTTGACCTGCTGCTGATGGATGTCCAGTGAGGGCCCTCCCTGTTTTGAACGGTTGACATTACGATTGTTGCTGGCCTTGAGTTGCACTCTTCAGAAACACTGAGGGCGAGTGGTGTGGTCATGCAGTGGTCCTTGGCACTGCAGTGGTTTGCGACTGTTGCTGAGACAGTAAGGACAAACTAGGATGCACCACACAGCTGTGCAGGCACTGCAGTGTCTTATTGCTGAGTGTTCACTGTGTGATTGTCAATAACTGCGGCAACAGTATTGTCGCAGTGGGTGGCGATGAGCCACGCCAGTGCGGTTGCTACTGCGTTCAACGTGTGAACAATGGACATAAGTGTTGCCCTGCGTGAAGCGTGCCGCCTGCTGCCAGGGTTGGTGTTGGCTTTGCCTTGTGCTGTGTGTAGACCTAGATCAGAGTGCATGAACAGCAGCATTGCAGTGCTGCAGCAGGAATACAATGCAATACTGCGGCAGGTGCTTGAGTCAATGTTGTAGCTCGCAGCAGTATGGCACAGCCAGGCTTTGAAAGCAACGGTTTCATGTGTTTCAACGCAGTTTGAAACTGCTGAAGGAGCTGCTAAGGCAGCAACTAGCAGCCGCTGCACTGAGTGTGGCACACTCCTTGTCTGGTTGAAGGGCCGGGTGTACTACAGACATGATGTGAGTTGGCAAGCAACACCACTGGTTATCTCGACATGGCCAGCAGTGCACATGCATTGCCTACCTTCAACGGTTGAGCAGCAAAACACCAGCTGTACAGCTGTACATGTAGCTGCCACGGCAAGCGCCAGACTCTGGCATGAACTGAGTGAAGTGTACAGAAGCTGTGAGCATGCTGTGTTCACTGCAAGTCAGGGTGTGCGGCATTTAGTGGAGGCGGGTGAGTATGCATGCAAGCCCTTGCACACTGTTGGCAACACGCACCATGCACATTTAAACAGTATACTTTCAGTTTGAGGGGGTGACCAACGTGGTGTTGCGTATCATCTGGAAGATGTTGCCCGTACATTGGAGAAATTGCGGTCTTGACTTTGCTCACCCCAAGACAGCCGTTGCCCAATGCAAGCAAATGGCGGTCTTGTTGTTGATGTGCATTCAGACTGATGATACCTGATGATGCTTAGATTGAGGAGTTGTCAGATCTTTTGTCGACTCTGATCATGGGTATCATGGGCAGATGGTGTCCCAAGCAGGCAGTTTTTAGGAGCTGGCAACCACTGGTTGGCAACTGCCAGTGAATTGAGCAATGCAAGACAGATGATGTACAAGTTGATGATCTTCAAGGTCGTCATGGCTTGCTTGCGTTGTAATGCACGCTGTGCTATGAACTTGACTGCATGGCTATTGTAACAGAGCAGTTTGTTGCTGTCTAACAGAGCGGCTGCGTGCACACGCGTGTCAACACATGTTGGGCACACCCATGGCGGTACGGCCTTACTTTGCTTGCAAGTTGGTGCCAAGTCAAATGGTGGGGGACCGCACTGATTAACAGTGTCTGCAACATGCAGGTGCCTCTAGACTGTCCTTGTTGTATGCCAGTTAGGTGCCTGTTACAAGCAAGGGCCATGCTAGTCGTGCTACAGCTCTCAGACGTAGCACGTGTACTGGTACCAGCACCATTGCTGGCCCCTAGCTCATGATCATCAAGTTACCCATCAGGCCGTAGCAGCAAGCAGGCAATCTTCGCATCAAAATGATTGGCAGCCGACACAGCAGAAAACCCTGCTACTGCTGCTGTTGCTGCTGCAGCTGGGTGCGGCGCCTCAGCAGCCGCAGCGACACCGCCTCAGGCCTCAACGTCAACAAAGGCTTGGCCCTAGGAAAGCCAGCAGTAGGCGTTACAGGCGGCAGCTCATAGCGCTGCAGCATCATTGCAAGCACCAGCACTGCCTCAGTCATTGCAAAGCCTGTGCCAATGCAGTTGCGCGGCCCTCCACCAAATGGCAGATATGCAACGTTAGCCCCCAAGTCACGCAGCAGCGACATAAAGTGGTAACTGCTGCTGCTGCTGGTTGTGCTGCCGGCTTGCTGGTGCATTGGGCAGCCGGCACACTGCTGTTCTCCACGCTACCGCCGCTGCTGCTGCTTGCCGCAGCATCTGCATTGGAGTTCTCCTGCTGTTGTTGCCGCTTGCAAGTAGTTACTCTTCTAAGATCGTGCTCATTCGTTGATGAGTTGTACTCATGAACTAGCTGAGCATCACCACGTTATCATTAACACAACCATCATGCATGCGGGCCTTGATGACCAACAGTGCTCAGCAGTGTTGATGTGTACAGATGGGTCGTTCTGCAACACTCCAGCAGCTGCTCACCATGCACCTCAATCGCACGGCAGCCGCTGCTGTGGCAGTGCCATGGTCGCCAAGGCGGCAACGACCGCATGGTGCTCTCTCTTGACTGCCAAGCCATGCCATGTGGCACGGCGGCACCAATGCTTTCAGCACCGTGACACAGCACTCTGCCAAGCAGCAGCGCAAAGTTCTACATGCATCACGACGCTGTGTAATGCAACCTCTCTGTGACAGACTGACATGTGACAGCTTTCCCATCAAAAAACTGACACAGGATCACCAGCATACACCCAGTGTAGTACGCATTGCCATTCTTGCACAATGCAGTTTTCATCGCTACAGCAGGAGCCAGATGTGTATGCCATACAGTATCGGATACTGGCTGTCTTGCACATACCACATTCACCACTGCAGCCGTCACAAGAATCTCAGTCTGTTCAATTGCGCAGCACTCTCAACATGCACTGCGCTCAGCTGAGTTGTTGGGCAGGCAAACACACCTTGTGCAATACCGTGCATCTCCACTACCCTGACTAGCACCTACATCTGCTGCTGCATGCTGCTGTATATGGTCCTGATCCTCCTGGTCTACAACGTCTGAAAAGGAATTGCTACTGACTGAACACTTTGTAGGCAAGATGCCTGCATCTAGGCTGTGGAAGTAATGGACACCTGACAACCCTACATGATCCCCACCCATCCACACCCCAATTGCTGCCCACAGCAGCTGCTCACTTCATGACATGCAGAGCGGGTGTTGCGCGTGCTACAGTAGCAACTGCCTGCAACACCACAGATAGCATGTGCAAATTTTACCATCAAATACGCTGTTGGTGACTGCTACCATATCAATAAGTAGCAACATACATAAGTACGCTGCGTGTGCTACCCTAACCTGCGGCAGTGCATAAGAGGCAGGAAGTGGGCTACTTGGTTGCTGCAGTGCAGTTTGGGTGGATGCTCAAGCGTTCATACCACACACCGTTATTGCCTACTGCTACTTGGCACACGCCAAACGCCCTGAAGTCTGTTGCACACTGCAAAGGTAACCCTGACATAACTGAACTAGCTCCTGAAGGTAGGGTGGTGTAGTCGCATGCTGCACGACTGTGATTCACACGGTGTGCAACAAACAAACACTGCGGGGAAACACACATGCGTAATGAACACAAACCCCCGCCACAGACACATGACTGCTGCCGCCTGCGCAAGCAAAGATCTAGTTGCTATTGGCAAACCAACACCTGTATTCAACACGCCAACATCAATGTCGGCAGCTGTCGGCTAATTTTCCTGGTTCTGGGCGGCCGAGCAGTGCTCTCATGTGTTTGGTGACGTTTGCTTTCTCTCCTCTTTGCCTGAGCTGCTGCTAGCCATTGGCCCTGCCGTTGGTGCAGCTACTGCTGCGGCGCCCCTTCCAGCCCGCTTGTACCTGATGTGGGTGTGCCCCAGTGTGCCACACACTGCTGCAACAGCGACAGCGCCCATGGGCAGCAGCGCTGCCAACAGCAGCTGCTGCATGCGCTTGCTGCTGCCATGAGCAGCTCCCAAGCTGCCGCATGTCTCTGCACCTGCGCTCACTGTGCCTGCTTTCGCCTCACTCTCCTTCAGTGGTATGTTCACATTTACGTGATTGCATTCCACAACTTCAGAACCAGCTGTGGCTGTGCTGCACCCGGTGTTGTCCTCTGCATAGCTGCTGCTGCTGTAGCAGTGTGCGAGTCCTCCGCTGGCAAGCAAGCTGCTCACACCACCCGTGGACAGCTGATGTGAGCCCGGGCCCTCAGAGGCAGCAGAGCAGCTAGATCCACCCCTGCTCAGCCCCTTGCCATCTGTCAGCACCCCAACAGCTCCCCCAGCTGCACCCGCACCTGCCACATCCGCTGCTGCTGCTGTTGGCGCCTCACAAGATGCCCCGACGTCCCAGCGGCTGCCACGCCCAGCATCGGCGCCATTGGCTGCAGCAGCCTTCAGCCAGGCCTGCTCCAGGGACTCTGTCAGCGTCTGCTTGCCTGTGATGATGATGAGCTTGTCTACGCTGCTGAGGGTGGCAGATGCTGCAGCTGATGATGAAGGCGCTGACGGCTTGTCTGCAGGCCCTGCTGCTGCTGCCAGGTCAGAGGCAGCTGCAGCTGCTGCAGCACCATCAACGCAGCCGTCGCCACTTCTACTGCTACCCCCAATGGTGCTGCTGTCGGGCTGTGGCTGCTGCTGACAGCCAGCTGCAGCAGTGTCATCCGCTATGCCGCAGCTGCTCGTGCGGCGGCTGGTACATGGGCTGGCAAACAGTGGCGTTGATGACAGCGTAGGGCTCATGGCATAGTTGAACCCTGAGGTGCGTGGGCTGAGCATGGGGCTGCGGGGGGTGCTGCCTGCAGAGCTGCCCCGGGGCGGCCTGGGGGGCAGTGCTGCTGCCTTGCCGCGCCCCTTTGACCCATCTCCTGCTGCTGCTAGTGCTGCTGCAGCAGCTGCTGCTAGCGGCTGCGTTGGCGCACCCCCACTGCTCAGTGACCTGCTGCTAGCCCGGCGAATAGAGCCACCAGCAGAGCCAGTGCTAGCACTCAAGCCCCCTTGGCTGCTGCTACGGGAGGCAGCGGCTGAAGGCTTGCGCTGCTTGAAGATGGGTGAGGCCCGATCCACGGCAGCGTGACCGAGGATGCTGCTGTCACAGCTGCTGTTGCTGCTGGTGCGCCTGCTGAGAGACGAGCGTGCAGCCTTCAGCTCGCAAACTGTAATGCTGCTGCTGCTGCCGATTGCTGCGGGCTTCTGCTGCTGTGATGTGTGCGCCTGCTGCTCCTGGCCCTCCATATGCTGTTGGATGCTGTTTGACTCCCTTGGTGCTGCTGCCTGCACAGCTGCAAACGGGCTGCTTGGCAGGACGACTGCGCACACATCATGGCTGCCGCTTTCACTGGCAGGGAGTGCGCGTGCACAGTCACCCTGGCCGTGCTGTTGCTGCCCGTCAGCTGTCCCTACAGCAGCATGATCATCTGTGCTTTGCTCACTCTGCTCACAGCTTGCTGTGCAGGGCTCCAGTGCTTGCTGGTGCTGCTGCTGCGCCTGCTGGTGCTGCTGCTGTTGCCCTGGCTGCTGTTCCTGCCCTGTGTGCTGCTGGTTTAGCACCTCTGGTAGCTGCTCATGCTTGTTCGTCTGCGGTGGCTGCTGCTGCTGCTGCCAACTTGCGCGTACGTCCTGTGCCCGCTGCAGCAGGCCTGCAGTCATGTGTGCTGAGCTGCGCAGCTCTGCAGCCAGCTGCACGGAGCTCCGCAGCGCCTGGTCAAGCACGCTGCCCTGTGAGCACGGCACAAAAATGGCAGCAACACAGCCAAGTTGCAGAATCTGTGCAATGTTTGCACGTAGCCACAGCAGCCTTACAAGCTAGCTTTCTTCTGTTGCACCACACATGTGTATGCAGCACCTGCACATGCGCATGCCAGGCTGCCACCCAACCTCATTGCAGCGCCACAGGATCAGGCATGCCCGCCTACTTCCGGCACCTATTTGTGTGCATGCGGCAAACACATCCACCCCTCCCCCAACACAAACGTAAGCATGCTGCATGTGAGGTGTATCCTACCTGTGCGCTTGCCAAGCTCGCGCGCAGTGAGCTGCTGGCGCGAGCCAGCGCCCCCATGCTGCTGCGCATGCGCGCCTCTTTCTGCTCCAGCCGCAGCGTGAGGCTGTCAATGGCTGCCTGCAGGCGCTGCTTCTCCTCGGCTGCCACCTGCGCCTGTGCTGCTGCTGCGCCCAGCTGCGCGTTGAGGCTGGTGGCCTGGCGCTCCAGCGCCCGCACGCGGTCCACGGCCACTGCAGCTTCCTGCAAGAGTGTGATGCACAGTATGTGGTCAGGCAGTTGCAGGGTGCACAGCTGCTTGCTGTAGGATGCAGGTCTCTACAGGTGAAAAAGACAGCGTTGTGCGTGGCCAGACATGGCTGTGTGCTGCACGCTGCATGCACGCCCAATAACTGTAGCAGACGGGCTACAAACATATACATCCTGCAACACTCTGCTGCAGCTGGTCACTCTTATGTGTGAATACTCCATGCATCCAGGTTGCTGCTGCAAGGCTGCGAAGCGCCTTCCCCTTCCCACCTGCTGCGCCACCAGCACCTTTGTCCTTGCAACAGCCAGCTCCAGCTCTGCCCTGGCTGCCCTGCTCTGACTCGCCGCCAGCTCAGACTTGACAGTGTTCAACTCAGACCTGAGCTGAGTTGCAAGCACACCAGCAGCTGCAGCAGCAGCCTCCTGTGCTGCAGCTGCGACTGGCGCTACCGGCGCATTTGCTGCTGCTGTGGCGGCTGCCGCAGCTGCATTGCTGCGCTGTGCTGCTGCCAGCTGGGTTTGCAGGCGCTCCAGTTTGAGCTCCATGCAGGCTGCTGCTTGCTGCGCCTGGTTGGCCTCTGTTGCCAGCTCAGCGTTGCGGTGCGTCAGCGTTGCGGCCCGTGATGCAGCCGCAGCCTCCCTGCAAATTTGCAGGAGACAGCCCAGCAGTGGTGCAATACGCTCAGCAATTGCGAGGTCAGCCCACTGCTATAGGCTGACCAGGGTGGCAGACAGCTCAATTTTTGTGGCAGCAACCAGTTCATGTTGTACGCATAATTGGCAGTGTTGCGCTGTTTGTATGCTGAACTGCTCGGCTGCCTATTAGTGTCCTGCAAGCAGGTCCTGCAAGCAACTGTGGCTGACCAAGTGGCCAAGTAGCCAGCTCACTCACGTGGCTTGTGTGCTCTGCAGCTGCCCCTCAAGTGCCGCGTTGCGCTGCTGCGCAGCGGCCAGCTGCACGTGCAGGGCGTTAGCTGCGTGCTCCGCCTCATCTGCGCGGCCACGTGCCAGCTCCAGCTCGATCTTGGCCGTCTCCAGGTCAACCAGCATGTCCTGCAAGCATCACAGAAGTGGTGCCCAGCACACGCAAGGCACGTTAGTATGGCATGCATGCACATCTGAAGACGGATGCACTGCGTCAGGCTTTTGCATGATGGTGTTGCATGCCATGCACTGTATTGCAGGAGCGTGCGCGCGAGCATGCTCTGCTGGACAAGCAGCGCCTGCTCAGCCCATGCGCAACAGCTGCCAAACTCGCTGATGTCTCAAAGATGGTGGCGTGCTTTGCATGCTCTGTGTACAACCAAGACAGTTGCTGCAACATGTTCGTGCATCCATGCATGAGTCGCACCTGCAGGTTGTGCTGCGTCTGCTGCAGCAGCACCCAGAAGTCCATCAACGAGTCGTCCTCATGGCAGCTGCTGCTGGCTGCATGGCTTCCATCAGCAACGGCATCCTGCTGCAGGAGCCCACACTGCTGCAAAGCATTGTAGGCAGGAGATCCAGGCTGCTGGCATATTGACTGCCCTACCAACGGCCGCTGATGATGATGATGTTGCTGTTGTGAGTGGTAAGAGTTGCTGCTGTCGTGCGAAGGCTGCTGGCTTTGCATGGGCCCCTGGCATTGCATGAATGCTGGCTGAATGCTAAAAGCTGTAGGGCTGTGTCCAGGCCGATGCATCAGGATGGGGCTCTGAGGCACAGGTGATGTGCATCGCTCTGGCAGCAAATAGTGATCTGCTGCTCCTACTGCTGTGCCATCTTGAGTAAGGATGCTGCCGCACGTTTGCGCCTGCAGCTGCCAGTCGTAGCTTTCATTGCACCAGGTGTTGTTGCTGCGAGTAGTTGGGGTTGCAGGTGCAGCATTCGCCACAGAGAGGCGAGATGGCTTGTTCTGAGTGTGGTGCATGGCTGCTGCGTCCTGTACCAAACCAGCCCTCAGTTGACGCCTGAGCTCATCAGCTCAACCAAAATGTTTTTAAAATCCATTACTGCTGGTATTAGATGTTGTCGTGCCGCAGCAGCGGACGAGCACTCACGAAAGTACCGTCAACGCCTGTACTGCCGCTGCAGCATGGTACCGCAGACTTTCGAACAGAAAAACAACTATATCAATTGCAACATCTGCCTGCGTACATATGGACGATTGGTGGCCAGCACCGGGAGAGCATGCAGGCATACCGCCCAAACCAGAACCTGCACCGCGCGTCACTAGCTCTTTTACAACATGCTCCATCAACCGAAGCCAAGCCATTGACTATAATCAGTATCTTAACTTCGACCTGGTGGTGGTGCGATCGGTAAGAAACCCACTGGGTGCTGGCAGCAAGCAACATTGAAGTCGAAAAGAAGGTCAGCACCTGGCCGGAGCCAGGCAGCCAGGCAAGCCCAGCCACATGCAGAAAAGCATCTACTTGTGCTTAGGTGTTATACGAATCCAATGTGTCTGGTGTTCCTGCAAGTACTGGCACTAGTGCCAATGTCACTGACTGGTTTGCAGCAAAATGATCAGAGCCCAACACTGGACTGACAACCCCAGGGCCTGGGCAAAGCAATAGCCAACATTCCATGCTGAGAAGCGACATAATGATGCTGGCAACAGCCAAACACGCCAGACCTTACACCGGCAAGTGGCCGATACGTCACATGATAACGCCGCCGTTGACAGATTCTGCAAAGCTGCTGCTTGACAACTTGTGTTTTGAACACAGAGCATTCTTACTCCGCCAACCACTGCCTCAGGCTAGCCGCAGGTGCGCCACCAGCAGCCCCACCAGGTCACTCTTCTCGAGATCATCAGCTAGGCCAGCCACACCCAGGCTGGTGCGCAGCGCCTTCAGCTGGTGAACAGGCAGAGCAGCGGCAGCAGCTGCACTGCTGGGCAGCCCATGGCCAGCTGCCAAAGCAGCCATGGCGCTGCTGATGTTGCTGCTGCTACCACCAGCAGGCCAGGTGGCCTCGCCTGCTGCTGCTGCTGCTGCTGCCGCCGCCAGTTTCTTACACACCAGCTTGTGCCTGCCTTCCAATGCCGTCGCTGGCACCCTGTGCTGCACATGCGCACAACATTGCAGCCGTTACACACCTTGGCCTTGCCCTCACCAGCAGCAGCTCACTCAGAGGGGCCAAAATTCACAGATACGTCACCGTCAGGGCAGCTACGTCGGACATGCTGCCTGTCACCAAGGTTTGCGCACTTCTGTCACGTGACACTGCGGCATTCAAGCTGCTACACTTGGCTATACTGGTAGAAGGAGCGTGAAGCACGCTCAGGTGACTCGAGAATGTCATCCTCGACTGGCTGGATGCCATTCAGTGACACTATTCAAAGCCCACCCTAGACATAGTAACTAAAGAATGTAGCTGTACTTGAAGGCGCATGAATGCAAGTAAATCAGATAAACTCCCCCCCCTTTGCACACGTCATTTGTAATACACGCAGAAAGCTTCAACTGACTGTGCAGCGTTGCAACTGTGCAACATGTTACGTGCCCCTGACACATCGCTCGCCTCGCCCCTTGCACCATGCTCGACCCTAGCTTGCCCGACCCTGCCCCTGCCTGCCGCTGACCCTGCCCGACCCTAACCTGACTAGACCGTCTAGGCTGTCATGACAGAGTGATCACTCTCACACTTTTAGCCCAGGGTCCCAGGCCTGCGACCTGACGCGTCAAGTACAACCGCTGCAGTGTTCGCGATCAATCTTGTTGCGAACGAAGTCAATAAGCATAGTGCTGCAGAGTGATCTTCAGGCCATGCCCGCTACCTGCTGAACGTGCACGCCGAAGATATCAGACAAATCGGTCCGCCGTGTATGGCGTGTTTTGACAGCTGAACTACTTGTTGGTTTGTTTCTGTTTTTACAAGCACGGAAGGGGGCAATGAGACTTGCATCTCGGCGATTGCTGTGTGCCTTGGTCCTGCTGCTGGCACTGCTCGGTGAGGCGGGATAACGATGCAGAACTTTTGATTAGAACTATTGTAACAGCAATTATATCTGTGTATGCGGTACTGCGGCGGCATGGGTTCGTAGTTGCCAAGTCTGCAGAACAGCACCACACACTCAGGTGTCACTGGCTTGATGGTGCTGCGTGTACAGCAATTTGTTTGGATGCTGCATAAGCTTATGATTCCATGCATAAACATATGACTTGTCAACGGTGCAGCACTCCCATGCTTTGCCGTGGTTTGTGCAGGAGATGCATCAGCAGAAGTTGAGCCTGCTGGCAAGCGCGACCATGGCAAACAGCCAGAGCAGCTGTCCTGGCCAAACGCATGGACGTGGATCACAGAGAGACCGCAGCTCAGCAGCATTGCAGGCATTTTGACCCTGCTGGGAGCCGACCAGCAGTTGCGTGGGCCCTTCACAGGCACGCTGCTACTGCCGACCAATGAGGTGAGCTGCAGCACTGACTGCATCTTGGGCCAGGGAAGAAGCCTACGTTACCAGTGCTATTCGAGCCGAAGTATCTACATAGATCCATGAACAGCACTGCATGCGACGACATTGTGCTGCACCCTCTTGATGGCTGTGAGCCTCCTGCACACCTTTCAGCTGGCAGCTGTAGGTTGCCTGCAGATAGCATGCTACAAAAGTGTGCGTGACAGCTACGTGGCGCCTTTGCTACCCAGTTGCTTGCCCGTATTCCAAGCAGCAATAACTGAACCCAGCAATGCTGCAAGTGCTGCCTTGCATGCTGAGGTCTGCGTCACTACCAGCGACATGCGTGCTGTGTTCTGCTGCCGCGTGCAGGCAGTGGCGGCGTATGCAACGCAGCTGAAGGTGCCGCTGGAGATTGCCGACACTGATGCGCGGCAGGGCTACTGGAAGCTGTTCTTTGGCAAGCTGGTCAACTACCATGTGCTGCTGAGAAGGTGAGCATGGTGGCTGGTGGGTTTAGGGTTTCAATATTACAGGCAGGTAAAGGCAGCTTGCAGCCCTGCAAGGCAGCACAATGCATGAGGAGTTTTGCCAGCAGCAGCTGCACCAAGTAGTAACATGTGCTGCTGGGAAGGTGAGCACTGGCGGGTGCAGCAATGCAAGCCTTGCTGGTCAGTTTCAAGCAGCTGTTGTCAAAGTAGTTTGGAAGTGAATGCAACAGTGGTGATGACAGCACCACGGGTGGCACTGTGTGACGTCAGGGGTGTGATTGCTGAGCAATCGGGTGTGTGCAGCAGCGCTGTTGCATGCTGAGTACAGACATGCCGTGCACAGTAGATGGACTCCTCTCATCATTGGCTGCTGTTTCTCTGTTGCTGTTGCTGCTGCTGCAGAGTGTATGCCAGCCAGTGGGAGGCATCCAGGCAGCACACCACGCGCTACTTCAGCAGCAACGGCTCCCCCCACAGAGTGTCATTCGTAGCAAACAGCAACTGCACAGTTGTGCCGCCACACAGAGCAGCAGCAGGCGGCAACAGCACACGGAAAACAAGGGTGGCCAAGGATGCAGCAACACAGGAGGCCTGCCGCTCAGCAGCAGTGCAGGATGAGCAAGGAAACAATGCGACGTTTGCACGCTGGCGTACGAATGTGCAGGGTGGCGGCATCATCTACACGATCAATGCGGTGAGCGCAGCGTCGCCTTGCAGTCAACATCAGCGCGTATCCGGAGAACAGCCACAACTGATACGCCACTAGGCAGCTTGGTTGGCTGCATACAGACGCACTGGCAGCAGTGCTGCGGTTGCACTGTGGGCATGCCCAACCAACCAGAGTGTCCTCATTCATGTGCAACAAGCAGCTGACAGCTAATCGGGGCATGCTCCCCTACATGCCGAATCACCTGCTGCTGCTGCTGCTGCTGCTGTGTGTGTGTGTCTACCAGGTGCTGCAGCCCAACGACATCTTCCCCTCACTGACTGCTGCGCTGTCCAGCCCAGACTTCTCAACACTAAACAGCGTGCTGCAGCATATCACGGCATGCCTGAACATCACAGTGCTGGACGACCTGGAGACGTCACCAGGCACAATGGCAGCACCCCTAAACGAGGTGGGCGGCACACGCCAGCAGCAGCAGCAGCAGCCAAGTGCAGCGCGACCTGTGGCTGTCGTTGGTTTTGACACAGCCAGGTGCACTAGCTGCTTGCAAGCTGCCTGAGTATTACTCAATCAGCTGCACAAGCAGCTAGTGCACTTGGCTGGGTCACAACCAACGACAAGCACAGGCCATGCTGCACTTGGCTGCTGCTGCTACCCAAGCATACACAGGAATGCGATGGGTCAGCTGCAGTGGGCATGGCCGATTGTGCTGATCTTATCGTAGGAAGATCTTGCGTGACAGCACAACACTGCTGCACTCGGCTTCATGCTTGTATGTATGTTCTTCACTGTCCTGCAGGCTTTTGCAGGCCTGGACGTGTCGAGCCTTAATGCTTCCGCGCTGCTCAGCGTTGTGATGTTCCACTTCTGCCCCAACACGCAACCCTGGAAGCTGGTGGTGAGCCGCAGCAGGCTGCTGCTGTGTGTCGGCACTCTGGCCACAAATGTTGGCTGAGAGGGCTGTGCTGGGAGTTCTGCTGCTGACATGACAGCACACCAACCTGCTGTTGCATGCAGCACAGCACTGCTGATGTAACCTCTAATAATCCATCAAAGTCTGCCTAAGAAGCACCTGCTACGTGGACACAGTGTCGCACCTGCAGCTGAGCTCTGTGGCGTGTGCACGTACGCACCCCACAGCTGTGTTTGCTCTGCTGACACAGCACCCTGCTGCCCTGCAACACGCCGTGCAGTACACGCCATTCACGTTCCCCAGCCTGCGCAACCCCTGCATCACGCTACTGGGCAGGACCACCAACCAGCCAGTGCTGCAGCTCACCTTCAAGCAGTCCAACGCAGCACTGCCCGAGACGCCACAGCGATGGTGCGTGATGCAGCTGCAACTGCTAGCTATTCGGTACAGACCTACAGCAGTGCACAATGACTTGGCGCTGCCCTGCTGGCAGCTGCAGTTCGACCCCATGTGACTTGACTGCTAGGATCGTTTGCCGCTGTCATGGAGGCAGGCAGGCTGCATTTGGCTGCCATCAAAACTTGCTCAAAGCTCAAGGAAGCACTGCACTTGTTTGCTTTCCCCCGCAGGATCAGCTACCCTACTGATGCAACTGTTGGCGGCAACACAGTACAGGTCAATTCGACAGCAGGCATTGCTATGGCTGACATCACTGTACCACTGGTGAGGCTCAGTACAACAGCTATGAATGCACAGTCGCACAATGCAATGCTGGGTGCTCTTGGCGATAATACATCCCATGTATCTGCATGTGCAGAGTGTGTTGCCCAATTCGGCAATGCTTCAGCTGGTTGCTGCCACTGCTGGCAAAAATAACGATGTGTTGTGCATGCTTGGCCGTACAGTCCTCACCACCTTTGTTGTCGCTGGTGCTGTTGTGCTGCCTGTGTGTTCTGCCGTGCTGTGCTGCTGCTGCTGCAGCATGTGGTACATGTGGTGAAGAAGCTACTGCTGCCTCCATCTTGAGCACATCAGGGCGCGTGCCACAGCAGAGCACAGGCTGTCGCTGCCACAGCTTGAATCAAAGGCTGCTTGCTCCCCTTGCCTTTGGGCGTTGTACTTGTACTTACAGCGTTTCACCACAGCGGTGGCTTGGGTTTGCCGGTTCGGCAATGGGTTGAGGCCTCTGCAATTTCACAGCAGCAGAAGCATCATCATCATCATCATTTCACAGCAGCAGAAGCAGAAGCAGCAGCAGCAGCAGCATGCCATGCAGGCTAGGCTGCGCCACACACATTTCATCAGGACTGACAACCATTGTTGAGGGATGTGAACAGATAATGTCTGGGTTAACGTTGCACACATGCACGGCCGGCCACCCAATGCTTCGCAGTCGTTCACATTGCATAACTTGTACGTATTTTATTTATCTGCACGCAGTGCAGCAGGTCCGCAAGATGCACCACGGGCCAGGTCGCTGTCTGTACGTTGTGATGTGTACATAGCTGCTATTAATGCTATGAATGTGTAGTGGTGTGTGGGCAGTGGGCTCTCCCTTGCCAAGTGTGTTTTGCGTACATGGCAGCTGACAGTGCCGGTGTATTACGCCAGCACTACCCTAGCATGGCGAGCGAAAATGTCAGTCACGTGTACTGCTGCACACCGGTGTGGTACCATGCCATGGTAGATAGGTGGAATCCATCTTTGACGGCTATGGCTGGCTCAAGCGGCTTCAAGCTGAGCTAGCTGATCGCCAGTGGGCAGTTTGCCAAGCCAGCTGGCAGCTGAGTATGTTTGCCAAATCCACCTCAATGGCGCGATGTGAAGTGAACGTTGCGATGTGTTTCATAGTGTGAGATGGAGGGTTCTCTGAAGATTTGACATCAGAGCTTCTGCGGCTGGCGGGCGTCACTGAGGCTTGAGTCACTCATGTGTGCGCATGTCATTTGGTGAAACACACGGCTCAAGCAGGCTATTTTGATGGTCACCAAGTTGCTGCTGTACAAGTCATCTCTAACATACAGTTGTACACCAACTGATGGTTACAACGCAATAGGTGTGAATGACATGCGTCGGATGGCAACAGCAAGCTTGAGATGCAACAGCAAGCTTGAGATGCCACTGTCTGATATCCAAACTTTGGAAAGCGCCGTCGAACGGCAACAACAAGATTGAGATGCAGCTGTCTGATCATCATGATCTGACGTTCAGAATCTGAACATTGCTCCGGGCAAAGTTCCGCACAAGGCTGTGGCATGCTGCGTCATGCATGTACTGCGCAGTACATACCATGCCTGTCATGGTACTGCCAGCGGCAATGGTACAGCCAAACAGTAGACAAACGCAAAGCACGCACTGCGATGTGGCTGCACATGCTCTGAGCTCGAGCACTGCTATCAGCACAAGCACAGCGCGCTGGAAGCGCTGAGGCATAAAACATCAGGTTCAGAACCTATAGCACCAATAACACTACAGCATCGCCTAGCTGCTGATAACACGTGTTAGTGCTGACAGCAGCCCGCGTGCACATTTGCTGCTGGACTTGAGCATTTGGGTCGAGCGCTATGCTGCATATGGCATACGTGCCGAACATGCACTGTCTGCAACCACTGCACCACTGGTTTCAAACCGTGTCCAAGGAACTGCCAGGAGCTAACACACGCCACACAGGTTTTAACCCGCTGTTGCCAACCGCCCTCCTGTCGGCTGATGTGGAACTGCTGCCCCAAGTTCCAGCAGCTGCACAATGCTATACACAGCACATTGCACACATGAAGGAATGATTTATCTACTTGCAACATGGATAAACCTATTCACACCTGTTGTACACATTTCAGACAGAGCTGAGCTCAGGAGGCTCACAGGAGCGCGCCCGAATTATGTTCACACAACGTCGCCGCGCACAATGCATCATCACACAACACTGGTGGTACATGACACGAACAACGACACTGACACTCTGAAGCTGCTTGGCTGTAACTGAGACGCACCAGCAGCAGCTGCCGCCGCCGCCACAGCAGCAAAGCCTCCCTCTGGTGCACAGTACATGCGTACTGCATTCACCGGGCATGACATGCTGCAGCTGACAGTGGCCCATAACAACTATCAAGTCCATAAGTGAATTGCCCAGAATTCACCAGCACACACCCAGTCACACACCAGCAGTCAGTCCTACCGTGCGCTCAGGCCGCCTAGGTGACGCCTGCAAGCACATTCATTGCACCGATCATGTGTCAACCCTGTTACGTCAGCGTACGCAGCTGCGCCATCAGTGGCTCGTAGGCCCAGCCGTCCCAACGCGTGTTGAGCATGCCGTACGTCTCTACCTCCCCCTGCTTCCTGCTGGGGCCCTGCTGGCCATCCAGCGGCCAGTACGCCCAGTCAAGGCTGTTCTCACGGATGTACCTGCAACGAGCAACGATGCAGGCAGCGTAGCATGTTGGCAGCTGAGCCAGGCGCAACACAGCCGCTGCAGTGCAGGCATCGGATGTGTTGTGCGGCAGATAATTGGCTTCTCCTACTTGCGCGGACGGGGTCAGCAGCTGTGTGTTTTACTTTGGGTAGTTTCATAGCATTCCACATACCGCTGCTGCTCACCTGGTGATGGCCTTCCACCAGGGACTGCTAATGCCAGCAGACGTGTGCGCAACACCAAACTCACCTACAAGACAGCAGGAGCAGCAGGAGCAGCAACCAGAAGCAGAAGCGGCAGCCTACAGGTGAGTGGTAAGTGGTATGAACACAGACCTCTTGCAGGGCTCAACATCCAGGGCTTGGCTCTTTGAGCTGACTAGTATATGAGGCCCACACAAGTACGGCAAAGTCAACCGTGCTGCTGGTGCACTTACAAAATTGGATGCTGCTGCCGCTGCCCCTGCCGCTGCTGCCACTGCTGATCCTTGTCTCTACACGTCGCAAACCGTTTGACAGCTGCGGCAACCTTCCAAATGCAGCTGAAGACGCCTGCTGCTTCCACTGCTGCTGCCATAGCAAAAGCCCCATGGCCGCACAATCAGCTGATGCCGTGCATCATTTGCTGCCCTGCTGCCCCCAGCACGCACCCAGCCAGATGGGCGCCCTGCCTTCCTTGAAGATGAAGCCCCAGGACTCGTCAAGGCGCGCAGCGTAGTCGGTGAAGTTGAAGCTGCCCCTGCAGCCGCAGCAGCACGCGCATGGTGCAGTACATCCATGTTATCTGTGCTTTGTTCACTGAAGTTGGCAACTTAGTATACATTTTGTGAGAATGTAGCAACCAGGCAAGATAGCACCGTACATCGTACAAATGGTGTTGCTTGCATGCTTCTGCACAGTGAGTGTTGCAGCGGCAATTTGTGGTGACCACACTTCATTTCATGGACTCCCCCCCTCCCCCGTACATGGCAGATGCAGCATACACTGTCAATGCTGCCGTGGCACGTGCACAGCCTGAACAATGCTGCTGCTGCTGCTCACCATAGGAATGGGTACTCATGCACCTCATACACCAGCTGGTTGCTCACAACCTGGCCCAGCGGGTAAGCAGAACGCAGCACCAGCGGCCTCTGCCGCACCCCCCGCAGGTCCCTGCCTGCCAGCACGCCCTGCGCAAACACAAGTGCCCTGGGCTTGGCTGCCAGCACGACTGCTGCTGCCTTTTCGTATGCGATGGTGAGGTCTGTGAGGGCGCCGCCTGAGCCCCAGCTGGGGAAGCGCAGCTGGTAGTCTGCAGGGGGATAAGGGTGGGAGAAGCAGCAGCAGCAGCATGACTAATGTCAGAGTTCATGATTTGCGGTAGCTGCGTGCACATGAGGCTTGAAACGCAGCTGAGGAGACCAGCTAGCTGATAGTCTGACGCATCAGGAAAGGAGCACAGGAAGGCTAGCAGCAGTGTTAGCAGCAGCGGCGGTGTGACAACTACGCATCAGGTCAACGCACAACGTGCTGCGGCATCACATTGTGAACTACTGGCGGCCGGCTCGTGAGTTTGCCTAACACTAAGTGCTGTCACGCAGCAGCTGGTATGTCAGCTGTGGCAGTCATATAGATTCAGGCCGCACTACATTCAGGGACTCACTGACGAATGTTGGGCGGGGCTCATTGCGCAGCCCCACGCCCACCACTGCCGCCACGTTGGCGTAGCGCTGCGCCATCACGGCCCAGCCCTGCAGCCAATGCTGCTCACTCCACCTGGAGGGACAAAACCATGCGGCAGCAGCAACAGCAAGCAGCAAGAGTGATGAAGACCTTGCCTGACATGTGCGAATCATCCGCTGATGTGATGTTTGTGAGCAGCTGCAGGTGCACATAGCAGACAAAAGAGGTCCATGCAGAGACAGCTGCAGCTGACGGTATGCCACCTGCTTGGGGCCTTTCACACATCAAGCTGCTGATGCTCTAGTGGGTTTGCTGTGACACCAGAAGTGTGGGCGACAGCACCTTCGTGTGCATGTGTAACATGTGTGCACGCACCGCCCAGCTGCATCCCGCACCTCTCTGTGTACCAGAGGCCGTTGCCGTCGGTGATCTTGCAGCACCACATTGCATCGCTGCTGTGGTTGTCAAGGATGACCATCAGACCCTGGCGGCAGCAGCAGCAGCAGCAACATCATGGCGTCAGCGGCATCGGCAGCAAGGTCGGCAATGTGAGGGCAGAGAGAGCATGCTGCTACAGCAGCCATCGACAGCCGGTTGTTGCTTGGGCCAGTCATCAAACCCTTGGCTGTGCGCAGTCTTTTGCCCCTGCACACTTCCAGTCAACGCGTCAAGCAGCTAGCAGTGCAGCCCAGTGCAGGTAGCTTAGCCGGCATGTATGCATGTATGCATGTATGCATGTATGCATGTAGGCAGGTAGGTAGGTAGGTAGGTAGGTAGGTAGGTAGGTAGGTAGGTAGGTAGGTAGGTAGGTAGGTAGGTAGGTAGGTAGGTAGGTATGCATTTGAGATGAACGCTGGGGTCTGGGTTTGTGCGCTCACCTGCTGCGCGATAGCTGCAATGACAGCGTCCAGCACCTGCAGCGGCCCCTTGCCCTGCAGGTCGGGGTTGGCGGCCAGCGCAGCCAGTGGCACGCCCACGCTGCCGTTGGAGGAGCGCAGCGCCATCTCGGTGGACCACACCAGGCGGATGCAGTTGAGGCCTGCCTTCTGTGCCATGGACGCGATGACGTTGCGATGCTGCGCCCACAGGCCGCTGGGCACGTACCACTTCTCCTGCAAGGTGTCCAGCCAGAAGGAAGAGCAAGAGGATTCTGGCCAGTGCCAGAAGACAGTGTGTGTTGCTGTGAGTTATTTCAAGTGTGAGTGGGCATGCTTGCAGGTGCAGGTGCGACCAAATGTAACCGGAAAGACTATGTGGCCCTGCAGGGCTGCCTGTTGGGTGCATGGGGTATGTCACATGGGTCACAGCAACGTTGCTCAAGGGTCTGACCATGATCACCGCTTGGTGATAAGCAGTACACCTGATGCAACGTGATATGGATTTTTGGCTCGCATAGAGATAATGCTGGCATGGTGGTTCTGCATGAAAGACAGGTGCTGCTGGTGCATGCTGGTGTGCGCACACCAGCATGCTGCAGCTGGCACATACCTGGGCTCCTGACCAAGAGGCACACTTCAGCTTCACACGCTTGCCAGTTGCATCTAAAATGTATCTGTCTTTGGTATTTAGCGGCAGCGGTGGCATGATCGTCTTCGATGCAACTGTGCTAGTGCTTGTGCTCGTGCTGCTGCTGGTGTTGCTGTTCCTGCTACTGTTGCTTGTGCTGTTGACGCTGCTGCCATCGCATTGCAGTAATAGTGCACAGTAAAGCAGTAGGAGCAGCAGTACTCGAGTCTTCCTCATTTGGAAAGAAGCTTTGGGCGCCTCGGGATGCTCACAAGGCAGACGTGCTGACAAGGCACATGCAACGGAGCATGCAGTGCATAGGAGAACTGTAGACACGCATTCAAGTCCGTTTCTTGTCGCTGCTGGCACGTGCGTCGTACGGTAGGTATATGTGACTGGCAGGTTGACCCTCTGTGCCCTTCAAACTGCCAGCGGGTGACATGCAGCTAAGGTTGCGATGCGGGGCTCCGCGCAGGTCGCAATAAGACATATGATACATGTTTACCAAAGCAGTTACTTGCGCCTTGCTGTGTTTGCCAAGCCAGCCTGGCATTGCGGAATGCTGCTGCTGAAAGCACTGCCAGTGGGTGTTTCTCCTCATTATTCATCAGCTGAAGCGGCCTACAACCAGATGACAGCTGAATTGGAAATAATGCATCCGAGCTGAGCTCAACACAACTGCAGCCAGCGATTGCTGGCCCAGCCGGGCACCTCGAGGACAAGAGCTCTTGTCCTCTTCAGTTCAGTATGACTGCTTGCACAAGCGCACGCCGTGCAGCTTGGCACTACAGGTGCAGGATGATGGCCTTCATCATGATGGCCATGTGGTGGCATTGGCTGACGGCAACGACAGCTGCAAGTGGGCCAGCTCAAGCATGTAGTGCACTGTGACAGCTCTTACCAAAAAACCGGCCTGCAGCCGCTAGATCATATTGGCAGCACAGCATACTATGCATAGTATGCATGCACTTCTCAGCAGCACGCAGTGACATGCAATCCAGGAAGATGCAGCGCCTTGACAGATACTCAGGCGTGCATAGATGCCTTGGCTCTGCGGGCAAATGCATGCAACGTGGCTGAAAGACACGGACCATGCTGCTGGCCAGGAAAAAATCGCCTTGCAACAATACCAACATCACTACGCTGACTTGCCAAGCAAGTGCCAGTGGCTGCAGGACCAACACACATTTACGAGATACATTTTCACATTCAAGGAACAGAAGATCAAATCAGGGAGACGAAATTCTGTGGTGCTGCTGCAGAAGTGCGTGCTTAAAGGAAGCTATCATTATGACACAGGCATATCAGGTCATGCTATTGATACAAAGGTTCATGCTGTTGCAGCTCTACAGACAACACACCGACATGTAGGTTTTTTCTAGAAAAGTGGGCGTGGCACACATCATCAAAGCACGGATGCACACATGGCTGGTGCAGCCTATAGGGCTCAACCATCATGATGACTCGTCAAGGACAGACACGATCTGAAGGTGCAAGCAGCGAACTTGCAGCGACGTTGCTGCTTGGCTGCTTGCTTGCCACTTTGCCACACCATGACTGCCACACCATAACTGCCACATACATTTCAAGCATGCAGATAACATAGCCCATACTCCCACATGAACAACAAGGGCTCCCTGCCCTGCGCATATATCTTTCAGCAGACCCATCCCCCCTGCTGCATAACCATCCATCATTCACTAAGATCAGCTGCCAGCAGGTGCCTGCCAAATGCCCAGCCGCAACCCATCGATGCCACAACCACCCATCGATGCCACAACCACCCATCGATGCCACAACCAGCGCTGCAGTGAATGCAACCTTGCTAAGGTTGCACCACAGGCACCACAGGCACGCTGATGCCACCCACTCACCAGCTCCCCATCACTTTCTACCACACCCGTCTGACTCTAAACCGTGCAAAACAGTGCGGCACCTGACTACGCCGCCTTGCTGAACTGGCGCCGTAGCGGTGTGCCGATGCTGCCCCTGCGCATCGACATGCGCGTGCTCAGCTGCTGCACCAGGTCCTGCTCCGCGCCCT
This sequence comes from Tetradesmus lagerheimii, assembly GCA_902809745.2. Classification (NCBI taxonomy): domain Eukaryota; kingdom Viridiplantae; phylum Chlorophyta; class Chlorophyceae; order Sphaeropleales; family Scenedesmaceae; genus Tetradesmus; species Tetradesmus lagerheimii. Next base: position 1,742 of record CADDIJ020000910.1, on the reverse strand, counting down.
CTCCCTCCACCAGGAACGGCGCAAGCTCCTCAGATATGGTTTCCTGCGGCACAACAGCACCCGCCGCAGCGTGCGGCGCAGCAGGCAGCGGGGTGTGCGGCTCTGCAGCAGCAGCTGCAAGCTCAAGTCCTCCAAGCACGTCTGCGGTGGCAGCTGCTGCAGCGTCCAGGTCTGCGGCGACGTCGATGACGCGCAGCGTTGGCATCATGTCTGCGTTGGCCTCGTAGTGCCCGCTGATGACCAGCACTGGCCCCACACCGTCCCACAGCTTCTGCAGAGGCGGCAGCGCAGCAGCAGCCAGCAGCAGCAGCGCGTACTAGTTAGACGTCTGTCCTCACCATCGTCGATGTGCACGACAGCAACAGGAAGCCAGCCAGACATCTCACAGCCTTTGCCTATGCTCTGCTTGCAACATGTCATCCAGCTGCATGCCTGGCAACTGCGCTAAACCAGCAGCTTTCATGAGACAACTGTCTGGGTGCATGGTAGCATGCGGCCGCTGTGCCCGCACCTTCTCATGGGCCCAGTCCATGGCCTGCAGGGCGAGCTTGCCTGCATCCTCCAGCTGGCCGACCTGCATCCCGTACTGCCCAAAGTGCATGCTGGTCTCACGCAGCACGATGGGGTTGTGCGTCACCACCACCTGCGGCACAACGGAACAGCAGCAGCAGCAGCAGCAGCAGCAGCAGGTTATTGAGCATGCAGCAGTTGGGCGCGATAGCAAGAAGAGACAGTAGGGACATCAGATGCAGCAGCTGCAGGCTGGCCGTCGCATATCCCGTACATGATCATTGCGCATGCCTACACCCTGTACAGATGCACAGGTCCCAACCATCCTCCCAATGCAGGTTATTTGTATAAAAAGTTGCAGAACAGCCCCTAACTATCACCACTTCTATAGCCGCACCTGCGGCACGAAGGGCCTGTACTTTGCGATGAGCCGTGGCGCCTGGCCTGTGGCGCTGATCACCACCACCAGCTGCGCGTTGGCGTCCGTCACTGAGCCGCACACTGCCGCAGCCATGGCCTCCATGCGGCTGAATGGCTTGCTGGTGTGGTCCTGCAGGCACGCAGGGCATAAGGCATATGCGGTGCAGTATGCATAAATGTGTGTGGTTGTTCCCCTCACTTGTGCTATGCTGTTGGAAACCAGCGCTTCAGACCAAAAAGGGCAGACAAACTGGGCATACAAACAGGCAGGGCAGCACTGAGTGCAACAGCAGCAGTGGCAGCAGAAACAGGGTATGCAATGTGGGTGGCAAACAAACCATCCCCGCGCACCATCATGAAGTTGCAGGAGCTGTAGTAGCTGTTGGCAATCTCCGCATTAGTGACGATGCTGGCCATGGTGGCCACTGCCAGCGTGGGCCATGCGCCGTTGGCTGTCTCTCCGCTGAGCATGACCGCGTCTGTGCCGTCAAACACGGCGTTGGCCACGTCCGTCATCTCAGCACGCGTGGGCAGCGGGTTGGCCGTCATGCTCTCAAGCATCTGCGGGAGTTCAGCAGCACATGGCAGTGAGGCACAGCAGTCAGGTTGATGGGTTGGGAGGGCCGCCAGAGCGTTTGGATCGGCTTCTGCCTTTGCTGCTAGGGTTCGGGAGGTTCTGCAGTATAAAGGTTGACACAAAAGTACGCGCAACATCGTTTTTGCCGTCGGAAGAAGAGGTCTGTTACAGGGGTGGGCAAGCTATCGCCCTAGAGCGAGTCACTTGCCCCTCTTTCAGCTCACATATCATGAGA
>CADDIJ020000909.1:0-27573 GCA_902809745.2 Tetradesmus lagerheimii | reverse complement strand
CACCTGCACAACCAGGCATCATTACCCTACAGTAGAACTGTTGGCACTTGGCTGACCATGGTCTAGCAAACCAGTCCACTGTAGGGTGGCAGCCAAGCTGCTGACACATTTCATCATAGGCTGCTGCCGTCAGGCCCCAATCAGCTACATCAACTGCCTTACTGTGCAGATCTGCAATCTGCAGCAGCTGATGCTCCCTGGTCCGCCATTCCACTATCAGATCAAAATCATAATGAGCAGACAATTCATATAACTGCTGAATATACGGAAACACAGCTGCACCGCCCCTCATATGCTGTACATCACTGGTCCCTCGTATGACGCATCGTGGCACTCATGCAGCACCATTTGCCGCAGCTCATCATTAGTTGGCAGCACTAGCGTCCTGCCTCTGTAACAGAGACCATCCTTTTCTGTCCACTTGTTTGCACTACATGCAAAAGCAGTATCAGCGGCATATGCTGCACGCAGCCCCGCCACAAAGGCAGAGTTCTGCAGCAAAGCGGCCTGAACAGAGGACGCTGTCATTACGCCAACATATGACAGTAATCCAGCGTCGGAATCTACAACAGGGTGGCGACTCAGCGCATCAGCCACAACGTTTTGTTTTCCAGGCTTATAATTCCACTGCAGCCTGTGACCTTGAAGCGCTTCTAGCCACCTAGCAGCCCTCCTGGACTGCATGGTGTTGGTGTCAAAGAAGGTATTGGGCTTGTGGTCTGTAAAGACACTTACATCTCTGCCCTCAATGTATCAACGCCATTTTTTAACGCAGTACACTACAGCGAGCATCTCGAGCTCTGTAGGCGAATAGTTACACTCTGCTGGTGTTAGCTTGCGTGACTCGAACGCAATCGGGTGTCCTTTCTGCAGTAAAACACCAGATACACCTAAGTATGATGCGTCACACACCATTTCAAACGGTTCCTGGCTGTGCCAATCTGGTAGCGTCAACACAATCTGGTGCTGTTGTCAGCAGCTCCTTGACCTTGTCAAAAGCGTCTTGACAAGCTGTTGACCAACGAAAAGCAATATTACTTTTAAGCAGGTCAGTCATAGGATGAACAACCTGTGCATACCGCTTGATGAACTTCCTAAAGTAGTTCGTCATGCCGAGGAACGAACGTAGGTGTGACACGTCTGCAGGTGCAGGGAAGTCTTTACTTTGGCGGGGTCAACACGAACTCCATCTTCGCTGACAATATGCCCTAGGAATAACACTTCTTTTTGATAACAAGAGCACTTCCAGTGAGCAGCTGTCAGGTTGTGTTGCTTGAGAATGTCCAGCACTATTCTCAAGTGTTTCTCGTGTTCTGCTTCGTTTTTGCTGTAGACGATGATGTCATCCAGGTACACCATCACGAACTTGTACAGGTGTTTTGAAAAGAGCTTATTCATCAGACTCTGGAACGCTGCAGGGGCGTTCACCAGGCCGAAACTGAGTGTTAGGTATCCATAGTGACCAAAGGGCGTCCTAAACGCCGTTTTTGGCACATCACTATCAAGCACTTTCGCTTGATGATAGGCTTGACGAAGATCGATCAAGCTGAACACCTTTGCACCCGTCAAGTGGTCTAGCATTTCATCGATGCGAGGCAGGGGAAAAGCAATCCGCCTTGTCAAGCGATTGATCGCTCGATAGTCCATACACATACGCAGTTCTGTTGAACGTGGCTTTTTCACAAACAGCACCGGAGCACCAAACGGTGACAGTGAAGGCTGTATGTAACCTAGCTCAAGTAACTGCCGTATTTGCTTTTCCATCTCTTCCATTTCAGCTGGAGAATAGCGGAACATAGGCCGTAAAATAGGCGACGCACCTGGCTCAAGTGGAATCACCTCATAGTCGATTTGTAGCTTGGAGCCTCCATGTGGTGGGTGGTCCGTGAACACAGTAGGATACTCAGCCTGTAGTTGGGCCACACGAGCATCCTGCGGTGCAGAAGTTGCAGCTGCACAGAAAGCGGTGTCACAGCTGTCAGCAGGCACAGGTACCTGTTTCACCACCATCAGACAGTACCAGAACTCTTGCTTACTGATTCGCTTAGCCTGGGCGTAAGACAGTACAGTAGGCTGAGCAGGGGAAGGCTGCTTGGGAAGCAAATCCATGAATAAAATGATTGGCGCTTTACCCTTGCCTGCCACTGTGCATGTAGCAGATGCAAAATCAAGCTGAGCCTTCATGCGTTTAAGCCATGCATCACCTAAAATAACATCAAAAGCTGCTGGCACATCAATGACAGCAAAGTTCAGCTGTGAAGCCAAACCTTGCATGCGCAAAGTAGCAGTGCACTGCTGCGCAGTCTGTGCCGCAGCACCTGCAATGCCAACAACTGACAGTGGATTTTTACTATCACGCAGTGTAATTCCAGCACCTGCGGGTCACATCAAAGCAAAGATTGCAGGAAGGGTACCGCTCAGCAGGACACTTGGCGGGAACAGGCAGCACACATGCTGACCTGCTCATCATCCACATGCACAGCCTGAGCGTTTGCCAATCACCCACTGGTAAGCAACGTCAGCAGCGACGCTATCTCAATCCCAGGTCAAGATCACTATCACTGCACGCACCTTCTGCCAGTAGGTGGGCAGAAGCTCCTCACACTTCTTGATCTGTTCCAGCAGCAGCTCAGGGCCTGGCTTACTGACAGCCAGCACGCCTGCCAGCAGATCATGCCAGGCAGCAGCAGACAAATGCTGGGCTGACACCTCCAGCTTGCTGGCGCGCAGCACCTCACCCACACCAGGCACAAACAGCTGCGCATTCACTGAGTCCCAGAACAGCTTGGTGTGCTTGAGGCCCAGCAGATCCTCAGTGATCTGTGCTTTGCGCTGCTGCAGCTCATTACCTAGCCTGGCCATACGTGCTGGCTCTGGCTCATACTGCCGTTCACTGCAGTGGTCAGTCAGCTGCGTGAAGAACTCATTGCCCATCGTCATGAATGCCTCCTGAGTTCTGTTGACAAGCTCAATGGAGGCTGGCTGAATGGGAGTCACCACTGCTGCCCCAGCTGCAGCTGCAGCTGCAGATGCAGATGCAGCTGCAGCTGCAGCTACATCCGGCACTGTGGCTGCAGGCTGACCAGCTACAGGCTGACCGACTGCAGGCTGGCCAGCTGCTGGGGCCAGCACCTGTAGGTCAACAGCAAAAGGCACGAAGGGTACAGCTCAACAGGACACTGGGTGGGCACAGGCAGCACGCATGCTGACTTGCCCCTCATCCAAATGCATAGCCTGAGCGCTTTTCAATCATCCACTGGTGAGCAACATCAGCAGTGACGCTATCTCAGTCCCAGGTCAAGATCACTATCTTGACATGAGAACATCTGAGCGTCTAGCGTCACGTTTCGTCCTGTACGCACCACGCAGGGTGCCAAATACAGGCGGGCGCAAACAGGAGGGTGCAACCCCCTGTACCCGTGTTCAATCAGCAGTGACGCTATCTCAGTCCCAGGTCAAGATCACTATCTTGACATGGGAACATCTGAGCGTTTAGCGTCACGTTTCGCCCTGTACGCACCACGCAGGGTGCCAAATACAGGCGGGCGCAAACAGGAGGGTACAACCCCCTGTGCCCGTGTTCAATCAAATGCATATCCATTCATGGTTCCATCGGTTCACCACAGCTGACCATTTCCAGGGTAGCATGCCCCCCTCATCCCGCTTCACACCTGACCGAGGTGAGGCGTGTCTCCAGAAAGCGCTGCCACCAGCGCTGCGGTTCGCACCGCATCCAAATGCGGCTTGTATGGCATTCCAGCTAGGATCGCGCCCGATATGAAAGGGCCTGGATTATTGATATGTAACAGGCAGGTCAGACTTGCCAGCAATAGCGTTCTCCACTGCTGCCACCAGCCCCGGCTCGCGGAATTTGTGCTCGCCGAAGACTTTAAGGTAGCCCAGCCGCTGCTCCATGAGCGCCAGCACGCCCTTGAACTGTGCCAGCAGCACCGAAAAAGCCCTGCGCTGCGCCTCGTCCTGTAGAGCTGGGATGATGCGCTCCATCTCTACGACTGTGTCCTTAAAATAGCTAAAGGCGCTCGCTGACCAGCGGTACTCGTGGAGCATGGCGGGGCTACCGCCCTGGCTGACAGCTAAGTAGCCCCGATCCATGCGCATATCGAACAGTACAGGTGTCTTAGGAAGGTGTGCCGCGCGCGGAACCGGATTCTCAGCTACATGTGGGACGTCACCAACTGCCGAGGGCAGACGCACGTTGGTGCTAGCAGCAGGAACGGCCACAGAAGGCTCGGGCGCTCGCGACGAAGAAGCCCCGGCCGCTTGAGTGTTCATACGTGCAAACTCGTTCTCCAAAGTCTGAAGTCTGGCTACCAACTCTTCAGAGGTAGCCATTGCAACGTGTGAGGTTGAAGGAACCGGAAGTTTCTGGATGTTTCCAGAAGGTTCCAGATGTTCCCGAAGTTCTAGAAGTCTCCGGAAGGATGTAGATGTTTCCGGAAGTAGTATGTTCTAGGATTGTCTAGAAGCTTCCTTGGTCCAGAATGTTCCAATTGTAGGCAGTTGAGGAGGCGTTGTAGGTTTTCGCCAAGGCTATAAATAGAGGGGGCCTCTCCTCACTCAACAAGAAGTATTCACTCAAGAAGTCTTTCCATCAGACCTCTCAAGTCCTCGTAGCCTCGTCTATTGTGTGAAGCCTTCCCTTGGTAACTAACTGAGCCTTCTATACAACTACGGCCTACGTCGAATCGCTATAGAAGACCTTAGTTGCCAAAGGACCCGCCGACAAGGCGTGACAAGTGGTAGCTGAGATTGTCTACGAACACCGTGGAGTCCTGGAGATTCTACAAGCTTCCGGCATATGCCAGGCAAGTACAATCCGGAGAAGCCTGCACCCAAGGTGAAGTTTCTGGAGCCTCCCTCGCACCCAAGCGTCGCCAAGTTCCGGACAACCTTTGAGCTCAACGGCGTGGAGTTCGTCACTTCTACTCCTATCCGGAACCTTCCTGCCAAGACCGACTATCATTGCCTTAAGCCTTCCACTAACATCAAGAAGCATCCAGCCAAGAAAATTCCTAAGTCTTCAACCTACTCTCCGCGCATCCGGAAGATTCTCAACAACATCCTCACCAAACCTCAGCCCACGCCCGTGAAGCCCCAGTGCTTCAAGAAGGAGGTGCGCAAGCCAATCCCTTTTGAAGACGTTTGTGCGCGCAATCGGGCAGCCCAGGCGGCAGAGCACCGCGCACATCAGGAGAAGCTCCGGAATCTTCTTCAAACGGCGATTGAGGAGCACATCACTAAGGAGGCCAAGGCCAAGGGCGTCTCTGATTGTGAGTCCGCTTGCTAAGCAGCCATGGAGGGATCTGGAGTGTCGCCGGAGATGTTGGCCTTACAGCAGCAGGTGGCTCAGCTTCAGCACGCGCTTCAGCAGATGCTGCAGCAGCAGACCAGTGCTGTGCCTACAAGCAAGCTGAAGCTCCCCAAGCCACCAAAGACCAATGGCAGGCAGCCTACCCCTGTCAATTGGTGCCACAAGATGGAGACGTACCTTGCGGCCGAGGGCGCCAACCTCAGCAGCTCTTCCATTGTGACGGTGGCAGCGGCCTACCTCAAGGACTCAGCCCTCAACTGGTACCGCCAGCATGAGCAGGCTGTGGCGGTGGGCAAGGCTCAGCCCTACGCTTCTTGGGATGAGTTCAAGAAGGCCTTTATCGCCCGTTTCACCCCTGTTGACCCAGAGGTGGACGCGCGGGAGAGGCTTGACCGGCTCACCCAAACGCGTAGCGTGTTCGCCTATGCCCAGGAGTTCAACACCTACATGCTGGAGCTGCCGCACATGGACGAGAACGACCGCATTCATCGCTTCATCCGTGGTCTGAAGCCGGAGGTGCGCATTCACGTCAAGCTGCAGCAGCCAACCACACTGCATGACGCCGTGGAGCTTGCCATTAAGGCAGACTCGATGGTGTGGGAGCGCGGTCGAAACGGCAACAGCCGCTTCGTCAACATGAGCAGCAACAACCGTGGAGCGGTTGCAAGGGGCGGACCGGCACCCATGGAGCTCGGAGCAATGGAGCCGCAGAAACCCACGGTGGAGAAGATCATCAATCCGGTGGCCTACAAGCTGAAGCTTCCTGCTTCTCTCAAGATTCACCCTGTATTCCACATCAGCTTACTCCGGCCATGGAAGGAAGATGCGCAGTTCCCTGACCATAAAGGACACTCTGCACCCGTGCTCGTGTACCCTGATGACGACCAGTGGCTGGTAGACAAGCTCCTTGACAAGCGGCGTGAGCGAGTCGGCCGGCGCTGGATTATCAAGTACTTGGTCCGTTGGCTCAATTGTGGCCCAGAGGATGATTCATGGGAGCCAGCAAGCAACATTGAGCAGAGCTTGATAGATGAGTATGAAGCCTCTCATCATGCGACCCCAGAGCAGGAGGTGGCTACCCGCAGCACACGCAGGCAGGTGCGTCGACGTGGCTGATGGGTAAGCAACGAGGACGTTGCTCCTTGGGGAGGGGGCATGATGTAAGGTTGAAGGAACCGGAAGTTTCTGGAAGGCTCTAGAAGGTTCTGGATGTTTCCAGAAGGTTCCAGATGTTCCCGAAGTTCTAGAAGTCTCCGGAAGGATGTAGATGTTTCCGGAAGTAGTATGTTCTAGGATTGTCTAGAAGCTTCCTTGGTCCAGAATGTTCCAATTGTAGGCAGTTGAGGAGGCGTTGTAGGTTTTCGCCAAGGCTATAAATAGAGGGGGCCTCTCCTCACTCAACAAGAAGTATTCACTCAAGAAGTCTTTCCATCAGACCTCTCAAGTCCTCGTAGCCTCGTCTATTGTGTGAAGCCTTCCCTTGGTAACTAACTGAGCCTTCTATACAACTACGGCCTACGTCGAATCGCTATAGAAGACCTTAGTTGCCAAAGGACCCGCCGACAAGGCGTGACACAACGTCTACCACTGCCGCAAAGCGGCAGACTGTTTGTCGCGAAGCGACAAAACAGGAACATAAAGTGCCCTGCGGCCAGCCCAGCATAAATCACCCCAGTGGCAGAACACCTGCCAGATCCAAAACCTCAGCAAAGACCCACCCAGCATAGCCCGCCCTGAAAAGGACTGCTTTGCTAGGCATAAACACCATAAATGGTGAATTTATGATTGTGCCTGCCTAAAGTCCCTTGGCAAAGCACTTGCAGGTGCTGTTTCTGGCGGCAATATCGACTATTGATAGTGAGACTAATGGGTCTTGACGGCACCCAGCACTTGCCGCTTCCTGGGTGCTGGTAAACACTTATCATAAGCGTGGGACATGAGCCAGTAGGCTGGCATTAACAGCTCCTTCTAAAGGAAGCAAGTTGCAGCTGGTCGCCTCCGCAGCTGTCGTGCAGCCAGTAGGGTGGTGCCAATCATATGGCGTATGCATTTGAATCCTCAGTGCAGAACTGATGTGCTGCTTCTTCAATTATATTAGCGTGGCCTGGCGATGGGCCTGCTGCTGGTGAAAGAGCATGTCATCATCATCATGTTACCCATTAAGCCATAGCATCAACGCCATCGGCCCCGCGCCCCTCAGGAGCGGAAGAAAGAGGGAGCACTGCTCCATTGTGTTTGCAATTATTACGCACATCCTGTCACGCCTTGTCGGCGGGTCCAGAAACTTCCGGTTCCTTCAACCTTACACATCCCAAGCTTGGACAAGATACTCAGCAATGCTCCTAGATATCACTCGGCACACCCCCCTACTACCCCAAATATAATCAGAAACAGACACAACAACTTAGTGGATGCATCAGTCAACGACAACACATTGCGCAATTTTTCAGCGCCGCCAGCAACACCACGCAAAAAAGACCGAATTTCATCAAGCATAGTATCCCTCTGAGCAGAAGTAGCGGGACAATCAAACATCAGATGTGACAAAGACTCAACACCCTGACCACAAGCAGGACATGCTGTGTTAAAATCAGCTCTGCTGCCGCCATAACGACTGGTACGCTCATGCACGCAAAGACAGCCCATTCGAACACGCATCAGCAACTCAATACCACGCGTTGGCGCACCAGAACACAAAAGGGCCTAGCCCTTTTAAAACGCATGGCATCAGCATGTGTAGGGTGCACATGCGTGATGTAACGGCTCAAAGTAGAGTGCTGCAGTGATTCACAAACAATTGTGTCTGCATGCAGCTTCCTGACCTGATGGTTGTTGTGATTCTTGCACGCATTAGCTCGATCAGCCGCCGCCTCAACATCCACACCATACTTGCAAAGCAAACTCTGCACATACTTATGCCAAGGTGTCACCGCAACAGCACCACTAGGGCACTTCCACTCAGCTGAGAAAACCTGACGTGGCAAACGCGAATTCTGCATACGCTGGACCCTAAAGTAATACTCCATCGCCCTCTGATGAAGCCACATGTGCAATGGCTTCGCACCCCATTCAGCCAGAACAAGTGAAGTGCAAGGGCGCTCCTTGCCACAACGCATTGAGCACTTGATGATGTCAGTCTGCACTTTGTCAATCTGTTGCAGTTGCCTTGCAGTTGACGGAAACCAGTCCTCGCTGCCATATTCAACAATCGGGCGAACGCATGTAAGCAGAATGATACGCTTTACTTCCACGCTGATGAGCCGGCTCTTCCAGACTGGCATGAGCCCACCCTTCACACGATGCGCTTTTGCCAACATCTTCTCAAAGTGCGTATTCCAGTTGCAGGCATTGTTGAACCACAGGCCAAGGTAGCAGTACTCTGATACAACAGGCACAGGCACACCATTCCAAATGATGCCAGAGTCAGCCAACTGGCTGGGCTGTCTAGCTGGTGAGACATGCATGACAGCAGACTTCAAGCTATTCAGCTTGAACCGCCACTTACAACTGTATTCATCAACTGTTGCAGCCACAGCCTGAACCTCAGCCAGAGATCCGCATCCGGTGAAAGAGCATGTTTCATCATTTGCAGATAACATTTGTGCACGTCGTGTGATCTGCCTCTCCTGACTTGTCATGGCATTGTCAGCTGCATGATGCATCTTCAACAATTTTCAGCAATGCCACACTGGGAGATCCCTTGCCTTTGTCATCGATGACATCACTTATATCTTTCATCATCATCATCATGTTACCCATTAAGCCATAGCATCAACGCCATTGGCCCCGCGCACTCATATCTTTCCTAATGCTCTTGGATATTTGGTGCCAATATTGCTATTCTGTGGGTGTTTGTGTGAGTATGTATGTACCGGCAGACAAAGATCACGAGGCGTCATCATTATTTTTTACCAACAACATCAACGAGGAGTCGCCTTGAATTGTTCACTTGGATTACGATATGGTATTGTGTGTGCATACACATGCGTGTCACTGTGATCATCAATGTTCACCAGGTGCATGAGTACCGCAACGTCCACTGCCCAAGTGCATCCCACTAGCAAGGCACCACAGGCAACACTATATGCTGCTGCTGATGCGATCTGGCAATCAGATGCAATCATCGCCCAGCTGCTGCCACCACTGTGCATCAGCCAGACTATCACTGTTGGCAACAGCAACTGCGCAGTTGCTGCATGCAGTACATGCCATGCTGTGGTACAGCTGTACACGTGTGTTGTACAACAGTGTTGCAGCACCGACGCCCGCTGACATCAGCATCATCATGATGCTACCCATTTGAGACACGGCATCAACGCCATTGGCGCCACGCCCTGTGGGGCGGGGGAAGGGGGGGAGAAGTGACATCAACATACCCATACATGCCGCCACGCCAGGCTGTCCAGCGCCTCCTCTGTGTTGATGGGCGGCTCCTCAGGCTCTGCCTGCTGCTGCTGCTGCTGCATGTGCTGCGCGTACTCCTGGCGCATCTCCCTCAGCTCCCTGCGCGCGCCAGCAGCCTGCTCTGTGTCGTGGTGCGGAGACATGCCGGGCAGCAGCACAGTTGGAGACATGGGTGGCTGGGCCATCTGCGGCACAGCTGGCCATGGACGGCCTGACTGCCAAAATGCCTCCTGCAGGGAACAAAGAGCACAGCAACACCAGCGGCAGCAGGCAGCGCCAGGCCAAGCTAGTGACACCAGGCAACAGTCAAGGGCTCTAGATAGCAGTGCAGGCCAGCAGGATGAGGTGGCAACCACAGCAACTGAGCACCAGCAGCCCTCACCTGTCATGGGCACCACAAGCACACGCCTGCGGTTGAGAAGGCCAGCACCTCAACAGCTATGCTTTGACGAGTCAGCTGACAGCGTTGACCTGGGCGAGGATCCTGCACCCACACAGCCGCATCGAGGGCTCATACATCCTGCTCACTAGAACTGGGCTCATATGACTCAGAGGCTTCGTCCCCAGAGAGATACCCGTCCTCGGTGTGCGAAGGGTCGTATCTCAACTCGTTCAAGCCCGTAAGCTGCGTAATGGCGTCTGGGAGCTGCTGCATGCTGCTGCAACCCCACAGGTTTAAATGCTGCAGCCCTGTCGACATCCCAATGGAGCTCGGCAGCTGCCGCAGACCAGTGCATTGAACCAGATCCAACACCTGCAATGCTGACAGCTGCCCAATGGACTCTGGCAGCTGCCACACCCTTTCGCAAGCTACGGACAGCTCCCCGATCGCACATGGCAGCTGTTTCAGACTGCTGCAGCCTTCTACTGTAAGACACTGTAGCGCTGACAACTGCCCTATGGCGGGCGCTTGGCAGCTCTGCTAAGCGCTCACAGCATTCCAGCTTCAGACCCTGCAATGCTGGCAGCTGCCCAATTGATTGTGGCAATTGCTGCAAGCTGCTGACACCCACAAGGAACAATTCTCGCAGCAGTTTGACCTGCTGCAGGGACTCAGGCAAGTGGTGAACGCCATCGAAGTCAATGAGCTCCAGCTCCTGCAAATCTGTCAGCTGCCCAATGACGTCTACTTGTGTCAGATCCTGATGACCACAGAGGCACAGCTGCTGCAACCTGCTGCAGCAGCCCAGCTCTTCAAAGCGCTGCGTCATCCCATTTGGCACGCTGCACCACAGTGACCTGACCTGCTGCATGCGGCTAACCGGTGGCAGGGCGAAGATTTGACCACTCAAAACAGCGACACTGGGCAGCAATTTAGGATCTACGGAGACGAGGGTGCTTGGGTTGTCTGAGCTGCCTCCCACATGAAGCCACAGTAGCTTTGGACAACGTTGCACAATCACTTTCTGTACCCAGCTGATATAGGGTGTTTCATCCTCAAAGGGCATTTGTACGCGCAGAAGCCGTGCATTTTGTAGAGTATGCGCCGGTAATTTGGTAAGGTCAAGCCCCCTGTCCTTGGCTGCTGAGGCAGATACGTTCAAGCCAGCCAGTGACGCCTGCACAGCAAAGCAGCGTGTGCGGTGACCATGGGCAGCACATTCACCTGGTTCTGCATAACGCATGTGCACATATGTATGCAAGGTACAGATGCCGTGCACATCATATGTGCCGCTGCAAACACCGCTGATGCCTTGCGTCTGATCAGTGCATGGCTCGCACCTGATCTCCAGAGGCCAAGAGCTTTGCGGCCTCCTGTGCATTGAAGGCGCCAATGCGTAGCTCACTGCCAGTGCACATCGCGTGTGCCAATGTAAGCAGCACGTGGTGCACCTCAACTACATCAACTGACACACCATCAGGGTACCATGGCACGTGTATTTGAAGCTGCTGTACGCGTCTGATCAGGTTGCGGCTCTCCGACTCTGACATGATTCTGTGCCCAAACACCATCTCCAGATCGTGCCAGCTGTCGTCGTGGCATAGGACAGCAATGTCCAGCCAAGTGCTGCGGAGCTCTGGATCAAGCAGGTTGATGCTGAACTGCAGCCTGTTCAGCAACCGATCTGATTTCTCCACGCCCACACTTGTCATGCTTGTCAAGTTGTTGCGTATGGCTTCCAGAACATGTTGCTGATTGATTGCGCGATCCAGTGCACTGCGGACAACTGTCAACGCCAGCGGCAGGCCATCGCAGAAGGACAAGACATCTGCCTCCTGCTGCTGAGTTAACTGCAGCCCACCAGCGTACAAAACCTTTTTCTGGTCCTCAAGCTGCAGGCCAAGCACTTCGTGACGATGAACTGAGTCGCCAGACAACCCTGCCAAGCCTGTAGCTTGACTATTGCGACATATGAATATGATGCGGCTCCTGCACAACAATAAACAAGCAGACACATCCGTCACAAGCTGTGAGCATGCAGAGGTGACAGCTGATGTCACAGCATTGCAACCAGCGTGCAGCTTTCTTCACAGCAGGTGAAACGTGCGCGGCACGTCACTACCAAAATGGCATCCATGTCAAAATTGCTATGCTAGGCTTAGTGACTAGAGCTGCTGATATCCCACCCCGGCCCTGCGACATCATCCGCACTGACAACCGCCCATGTGACTCACCCTGGGGGCATGCAATCCGCCACAGGGTACGGTAGTAAGCCGTCAATTCCTCCCTCGTCCTCTGGCACGTTGTCGATCACCAGCAGCAAACCACCACTGCAACCTTTCAAGGCACGACGGATAGCGCTGGCACCATCCAGCAGACTGCCAATGTGTGGTGGTGCCCGGCCTGTCAGCTGCTGCAGCACACTTTCCTGGGCTTTCATCAGGGTCTGTACATCTGCTTTGTCTAGGACCTCTGGTTGTACGGTGACCTTGTACACACCGCCAGGGAACAGCTGCTGATCCTGCAGTTGCACTGCCAGCTGGTGGGCTAGGGTGCTCTTGCCGGCGCCACCAATGCCATGCAAAAGCAGGCATCCAACGCCACCAGATGACGGGTCAATGAGGGGAAGCAACTGCTGTATCACATCATCTAGGCCTTCTGCAGCGGCAAACACCAGCGGCACATCAATACTGGTTGTAGCACAGCGCATCCACTGTGAAATGTGACAGTTGTACACGTGCCTGGAGCGTGCTGTAGGCCAGACATGACATAACGCCTTGCGAAGTTCTGCTCTTAACACATGTGACATGTCACAAGAAGACATTCATGACATTAGTACATGTGTTGATATGCACTGCGTCTAACATTTTACTTCAGCCATCTCATCAAACAGCTCACCTGCCGCATCCAGCGGCTCGAGTGTATGCACCCCTGTTGACGGCAGTCGCAGCAGCACCTGGTCTGTCTTGTTCAGCTGCGCCTGGCCAACCACAGTTGCTAGCTCCTGCCTGATGCTTGACAGGCTGTCGATATCTGAGGTCAGCTGGCTGACATCAAGCTGCACATAGAGAAACCTGCAAAAGACAACATGATACGCCGTCTGGGTGAGTGCAGCAATCCTGCACCACCGCTCACTTGAACGATAGCAAGGCTGGCTGCTGCAGGAGTGCTGCAGAACAATCATGACTTGGCAGGTGTTGTAAATGCAAACAAAAGAACACTGTGGACACCTGATGATGAGCTGCGCACCGTATAGCCGCACTCCTGGCATGTGCCTCGATGCCCCCCAAAGCTGCTGCTGCCAGCCGCACCAGCCAGCCCTCCAATCGCTGCTGCTTGTCAGTGTCGCTGCTGCTGTAGATGTGAGGCCAGGCATCGTTCAGGTCTGCCACAAGATCCCTGCAGGACTGCAGTAAGTCGACAGCCTGTTGTGGCACTGCTTGGCATGCTGACCATTGCTTGATGGCATAACCCAGAATGGCCAGTGCTGGGCCAATGTATGCGACACCGCTGCTTGCCTTCAAGAGGTCAGCTGCTGTGTCACCAAGCTGCTCCCAAGAGGTTTTGAATGCCCCTGAGGCCTGCAGAAGCAGCAGCAGGTGACAGAAACTGCAGTGTTGCGCAGACCAACAGAAAGACGCATCATAAGTACATCGATCACATGTGGGAACCATCATAGAACATGAGACGACTGGCATGCCTTGTCTGCTGGTCGCTGCCTTAGACACAGTCCTCTCAATTAATGTCACCACAGCTGTTCTCGCCGGCACACTATGACGCCGCCAACTGCGGCATCTGACTAGTGTGGATGCTGAGGGACGCTGCATGTCCACTCAAGTCTTTCATGCGCTCGTTGAAGGCATCCGCGATGCCGGCTGCTGTCTGCAGGTGTGGCTCAGCCCTGTCAAATAGGCGCTGTGCTGCCGCTCCCAGGCCGCCACCTCCACCAGCATTTATCTGGCGCCTGCGCAGCTGTGCAATCGCCTGCAGAAAGCACGACGCAGTACAGATGCTTAGCTTGCATGCTGAAACAGATCATCAACACAGGTAGCTGCATGTTGCGTTGCTTACCTTATCAATGAGACTTAGCAGCTCATCAGGTACTGGCTTGCTGCTGCTGTTGGCATCGCTACTGACCAGTTGCTGTAGCTGCTGCTGCAGCGGTGCCAGGGGATCTGCAGGACGCCCTGCAAGACCAACACAACCACGGTCCGCAAGTTTGAGATAACTTGTTCTAGTTGCAGCTTGTGTCCTGTTTTTTTTCGTATTTGATGCCGCCTGGTGAGGTGCCACGAACAACAGGCACTCAATTGCTTTACTGTCAAGCTGTGCCCAGAAGTGCAGAAGGTCACTCTCGTGCACGCGCGCATCAATGGCTGTGAATCTCGTCACATAGGAACCTCAAAAGAGCGGTAGTATGGTCTGTGGAGGTGAGATCAGCACAGCATCTCCACGTGCGATCACTTCAGCACTGCTGAATCAGCAGTGACGGGCGCACCACCGGACGACAGTGCACTATAGTATGAGTACACCAACCTGCGTGTGTTGAGGAAGACTTGCAGCATGCAGCTCCCATGTTGTGGTCCTGCGCAGTGGTGAAGCTCCGGGACAACAATGGTACGTTGCACTCAACTCGAAAAAGCGCTGAATCATACTCAAGCGGCAGTTTCTGACGGTTGTTCTTGGTGTCAGGTGGCTGGTCAGAAGTGCAACGCAGTGAGAGGTACAGCGAAGCCCTAGGGTTGTCACTGTTACTGCTGCTGACAGCGCTCAGTCTTCAAGAACACGCCACCGCTGGTATCAAGGATTGAAGCTCGTGTCTGCTGCATGCATCGCCCAGCTAGCGCCACCAATGTGTATCAGCAAGGCCTCCCAACAGCAACTGCCAACTGTACATGTACAGCAGTGTTGCAGCAGCGACACCCAGTGACACCAACATATCCATACATATTGCCACGCTGGGACGGAGTCCCGCTGCGCATTCACAACAGGCTCTGCTTAATTTCGTGTTAGAGTGCTGCTGCTTTTCACATCAGGTCGTACAGGCTGTCCAGCGCCTCCTCTGCGTTGATGGGCGGCTCCTCAGGCTCTGCCTGCTGCTGCTGCTGCATGTGCTGTGCGTACTCCTGGCGCATCTCCCTCAGCTCATTGCGCACGCCAGCAGCCTTCTCGGTGTCGTGGTGGGGGGACATGCCGTACGTCTCCTGCAGGCAGCAGCAGCAGCAGCAGCAGGACAACGTCAAAATGGTTGGTAACTTTGACAGTGCATAAGCACGATCAGTGTTATGTGCGTGCCTGCAACCTGCTGATCAGCAATCACGCCAGAGGTCCGAAGATGATCGGTGCAGGGCAAAGGGTGGGGGGACCCACCTCTAACCAACAACTATCCTCTCCCACCAAGATTACACAAAACAGCGCAAAACTGCAGCAATCTGCCCACCTGCATGCCCACCACCATCGCTGCAGTGGCCCCATCCAGCCGCCCCGGCCGGTCTAGCCGCTGCTGCTTCGCTGCCGGCTGCTCTGCTGCTGCTGCATCACCACCATCAGCAGCTGCCTCTCCCCCTGCTGCATCAGCAGGCCGCTTGCCCTGCTGCTGGCTGCCGTTGGCGCTGCGTGCTTCCCGCTTTGCTGCTGCTGCCTGCTTGGCCTTGGCGTTGATGGATGCCATGTCGCGCACAGGCGCCCAGCGCGCCCACTTGGTGAACCTGCATATTGAGGTTGACAACAGCATGTACTGCCCATGAGCCCAGCAGGCACAGGAGGAACGGAATTGCTCTGCATTAAGCCTCCACAACACACTGGCAACATCTGCATCTCATATTTTAGGCCACCAGCAACTGTACGCTGTATTATTTTTGCAGCTTCTAGGGTCGATGATCTGTGTTGGTTGCTGGAGACCTGGCCAACAAAGCCACAGGTCTCCCGCTGCAGCAGCTCACTTGTAGCAGGCGTTGGTGCAGTTGCGCAGCCACAGCGCGTTGATCAGCTCCTGCGCATCCTTGGAGGCGATTTGCGGGTACAGCACCTGCGACTTGAACAGCTCAGCGGCTGCCCGGAAGGGCTCAAACGTGACAGGCCCGTGCAGGTCGCCCCACTTGCGGTTGAACGCGTCATAGTACGTCTCATCCTGCAGAGCATGACGGTTCGCACGAAGATGCTGACCGGACCCTCAAGTAGTTACTCTACAATATCAGGCAAGGTATGGTGACTGGGCCCACATGTAACTACCGAGTGAAGAGGCGACACCACAGCACTGTCCACGGTGACATGCGGTGTGTAGTGATAGTGTGGTGACAGGCTCTTCAGCATGTAGCTGAAACAGCTGAATATGTGTGGCACAGCAGAGACACCGACAGCACATGGTGTTGTACATGCAAGCGCGGTGCCATACGTTTATAGACGCTGCAGCAAATAAATCAGGCAAATGCAAAAGCAACTGTGAATGTGTCTTGAAAATGGTCAAGAACAAAAAACCTTGGCAGCACGGCAACCGCAGCAGCCTCACCAGGAAGAGCCCCAGCTCTGGCGCCATGGGTGTGTTCATGCTGATTGCGCATACCACATGATACAAGAATTGTACAGCATGCGGACAGCATGTGATGGGCCGGCAGGCCCCGTCACTATGCAGCAGCCTCACCAAGAACAGCCCCAGCTCACGAGGCTGTGGCAAGTGTAACACGCGGAAGGAGGTCATATAAGAACAAAACCTGACAGCGCGGCAATCGCAGTCCCTCACCAAAAACAGCCCCAGCTCTGGCGCCATGGGTGTGTTCATGTCCCTGTCAGGGTCCAGCGCCAGGCTGAGGCACTCGGGAGCGGCCACGCCACGCATCACAGCAAGCGCCATGCCGACCTGGCAGCAGCAGCAGCAGCAAAGGTGGCGGCAGTCGCAGCAAGCATGACGTTACAAAACAACCACAGATCAGAGCATCTAAAACCAACCCGTCGTCTTGTTGGAGCATGGAGCTATTCATGACACTATCATAATACGGCATCAAAGATACAGTGCCTGACAATTGGAGCTTCTCCTAACTATGACACCATGTCGCCTACCATCAAACAGCCATCTTGCGCATCTAGTGCAGCATTGACCTCTACTAGCACCACCAGCTTCACCATGTTTAGCGCGTGTTGCTGAGTACAGTCTCCATTAGCATGGCCACACCATAAAGCCATGCCATGCACAGCCAATCAACTATACAATCGACTACACAAATTTCTAGCGAGAGCTCAGTCCAGGCGGAGTTGGAGGCACTCGCACACCGCCTGAGGTGGTTCCCAATCAGTGAGTGCAAACCCGCATACCAGGGCCAGACTCTATCAAACACCGCCAAGAATGTTGCACAGTCAAGCTGCCCCTCACCATTTTACGTATCTGGTGCAGCATGAAGCTCTGTCCCACCACCACCAGCTTCACCCAGGGCTCCCCACCAATGGCCATACAGCTGGCGCCAAAGCTGTGGATGAAGCGACGCGCAGCCGGGTCGGTGGCAGCCACCTTGACCTGCAGTGAGCATTATAGGTTATAAGCCGCACGCAGCAGAAGCAAGCAGTAGAGGTGTTAGCCGCACGCAGCTGTGGATGAAGCGCCGCGCAGCTAGGCCCTACGGACGGTCCGTGGCAGCCACCTTCACCTGCAGTGGGCAGCGCACGCAGCAGCTGGTGTGCCTGTTGTGACGTGGCCTTGAGAGTTGGCTGAGGCGCCCCTTGGGCCATGCGGGAATTCAGCAGACTTGCTTGTACGAACAACTATCACAACAACATACAAGCGCGGTCACATTTGAAGGCAGCCCACGCCATTGAAAATACTGCGGCATGTGTACATGCAGCAGTATTTCAATCCATTGGCGTGGGTTGCGTTCGGATGTGGCCGTGCTTGTGCGCTGTTGTGATAGTTGACAGAAGCGCGAGCCGGCTATGCCAGCCATGCCACCTCTGCAGCAGCTGGTGGTTAATGGCGTATGTTGTGATATTGGTGACCAAGGCAGCAGGATATCTGAATTATGGCAATCATTCAGCAGCTGCTGTGCACATAAGCAGGTACAAATAACAGCTTATTCAGGGATGATCAAAGGCTTTGGCACGTCGCTAAGGCGTTTTATTATCCTTGGATAAGCTGTTTTTTGCCCCTGCCTATGTTACGAACGCTGATGGACAAAATTATACAGCGAACTTGTTCAGTTTGCTGTTTGTTTGGAGTGTGCAGCACACCCATACCGGTGCGGCACATCCGGCTAGCAACGCTGCAGTCAAGCGTATCACAAACTCATCAAACGCGTTTTGGTTGCGCCCTCACCGTACTCTTGCGGAAGTTGTGTGTGCCCTCGTACTGGCCGATGATGCTGTTGATCAGTTTGCAAACACTGTGGCAAGATGGTTGTATCAACCTTGGATATGCGATTATTCATACCTGCTTATGTTACAAATGTTCGTATGTTAACGTTTAATGCGCAAGAGTGAAAGAATTTGACAATTTATTTTGTCAATTGCTGTCTCGTTTGGGTGTGCAGCACACCCATAGCCATACCCATACCTGTGCGGCAAATCCTGCTAGCCGTTGCATTGTCCTCACCGTGTAGTTATGGAAGTTGTGTGTGCCCTCGTACTGGCTGAGTATGCTGTTGAGCCGTGACAGCTGCTCTGGGCCGAACACGAATCGCGCCTTGGCAGCAGCAACCTCCGCCCTGCAGGACAGCAGGCAGTCAGCACAACAGGTGCCTCAGCAGTTTGATGGAACCGTCACGCCTGCATTTTCTTCTCATTACCTGCATACTCAGCGCTTGCACTTCACGATCTTTCTATGAATCTCGCCGTCAATGCAACTTGCGCTGACAACTGGCTGATGTGTTAGTCGCCTCACCTGATGCGCTCCAGCTTGTCTTTATCAAAGTGACCGCTGGCTGCTGACTCATCAGCAGGAGCAGCAGCAGCAGCAGCAGCGGCACCGCTGGCATCATCACCAGCATCATCCACTGCTGCTCCAACTGCTGCTGCTGCTTGTGTCTGGCCTTCGCTGTCATCTGCCGCTTGCTGCTGCTCTGAAGTTGCTGCTTCCGATCCTGCTGCTGCTGTGCTGCTGGTCCCAGTTTGCTTTAAGGTAGCATCTGTGCCAGCAGCAAGTACCGCTGCCGCTACAGCCTGCAGCGCTGTATTGCTGCTGCCGCTGCCAGCAGCAGTTGCAGGCCGCCCGTGGCTGCACACTACGGGGTCAAACACCCAGGCGGGCAGGATGTATTCATACTTGCGCTTATCGCAAAACTTGCGGGCATCAAAGCCCTCTGTGGCTCGCTGCACGCCAAACACACGGATCTGCAAGCAGCAAGGAAGACACGTGACTGATTAGTAATGCACCACAACAATTACAGATCGCGTCCCTGGGGCCCAACACGTGCAGTAACAGCAGCGCATCCGCTCTCTGCCGCCTCTACTGGCCGCCAACTTAACCCTTACCACTCAGCACGCTACTAACGCACTTGTAACATGTACGTAAAATCCTCTGGCTGAATGCTGACGTAAGCAATTTGCGCCATGGTTCATGCATAGACTTATACAGAAAAGTTGCTGCCTGGTGTATATACCGCCAGTAGCTGTAGCCAGTCACACATGCTTGCATCCGCCTACCTGCTGCGGCAGCAGTGCATTGACCCGCTCCACGAATGTCTCAGCTGGCTCCACCACCAGCTTTGCACTGACCACCTGGCAGGCTGCTGACACGCCCTTGTCGGTACGTGCAGCACGCATCCAGTGGATCTGAGCAGCGGCAGACACAGCAGCGTGGCAGCACAACAATCATGTTATGTGTCTGTTACACATGATATAGCTGTTATGTGTATAACACTGCTATGCATCCAATGGATCTGAGCAGCGGCCGGCAGCACAGCGACAGCACAAGGAAAAGCAGCAGCAGGAGGCAATTCACGACATGCTGATCGTGAGCCCATGCCGGTTGCCTGATAGCAGGATAACTCAAGAAGCCTTGCGCCTGTGTGCGCAGGGGCTACGCCAGCTGCTGTCATGAAGGCTCTGCACCGCTGCTGCTGCAACAGGCAGGTCACTGGAACATCAAGAACCGGAGCCAGGGTGCTGCATCCGCTGCACTCCCTCAGGGGTAGTGAGTTGTATGGTATCATAAGTATCATGATACCATAATACTCACTAACCCTGCACTTTTGAGCCATCTTGTTATGTATCTGTTGCAACTATAATAGCTGTTACAGATATGAAAGCTGTAGCTGTTGCAATTGTAGCAGCCCCACCTTCATGAAGCTGCCTGCGTTCTGCTCTGATATGGCTCCTGCCTTGACCAGCGCTGCCTCTAGCTCTGCCTCAATGGTGGGGCACCCGGGGTTGCGCTGCATGCCCTGAACATGTTAGTACATGTTATAACAGATGTTACAGGCAGCAACGCAACAGATGGTGTGATGATGTGTCATGTGCCAGCGCAGACAGGGTTCTTAAAGATGCTCAGTTTGGCGATGAATACTGCTAAACTGGCGATGCATTCAAAGTACAGTCATTACAAGCAACATGACAGGGCCGCATCGGAGCTTAGCATCATTCACAGTCGCAACCATGCCTCTGACCAGCTCGTCAACGCTAGAGCAGCTGCTTGGCGTGTGATATCTGGTGACTCCGACTGCCAACTAGCCCTATAACTCACATGGTAACCCGCTCCTAGGTATGCCAAGTGCATGGCCACCTTTCGCTTGCGCGCAGAGTTGGGCTTCGCACGCTCGCTGCCAGCCCCAGCCTTATCTCCTGCTGCTGCTGCTGCCTCTCCACTAGGCTCTGATGTTTGCTTGTGTGCTGCTGCATCTGCTGCGTCTCCAGCTGCTGCTGCTGTTGTTGCTGCTGTCCTGGCTGGCTCTGCAGATCCTGCTGCTGCCGCTGTGTTAGATGCGTGCTGCTGCTGGGGCTCAGCAGCAGCTGAGCAGCTAGTGCGTGCTGATACCGTTTCAACCATACGGAGATCTAAGTTGAACTGAGCCAAGTTGAGCTACTGTAGAGGCAAAGTGCCTTGCCAAGTTGGGCGGCAACTGCTACTGCTGCTGCTGCTGCCGGTGCTGCTGCTGCTGGTGCTGGTGCTACTGCGACAGCCAGCACATGTACTGATCAAACATGCGCGTGACACTTGTGCAGCTGGAGTATCAAGTCTCGACACGTTCTGCCAGCTTTACCGCTGTTATAACCCCAGGGTGTGTATTACGGGCTCCCCGGGCACTTCAGGGCATCGCTTCTGTCTCCCACGCAACCTCTAAGCTTTATAGCTTGATAATAACGCGCCATAAAGCACACGGAAGCACACCAGCAGCAGCAGCAGCAAGACTCACTACAAGCCAGACATCCACACAGCTGCACCGATGCAGCAAGCACGTATTACAGACAACTTTAGGCAGCAGAAATCTTTCACTAGCGGCAGCAGGACTGACAGGGACAGAAAGCAGCAGAAGGCGCCAGAATTGCTTGGTGCACATGGAGAGGAAGCAGTGACAAACTGTGAGTGCTCCTGTTTCCTGTATTTGTCTGCATGATTGCGTTCGGCATTAGGCATATTACTGTACTTTCACGTCAACATTCATGGTGAAAGCAGCCTAGCTAGTATGCCCTCCTATAGTGAGTGTGCTACTCTGGACGCCTCGCTGCACCACATGCTGTACTCGCCAGCCGCTGCACACTGCACCTGCACACATCACAGACGTCAAAAGGTGTCAATGCCGTGTGTACAGGGCGTGTTCATTGAACCAGCACCGTAAGACATGTACTTGTGCGAGCCTTATGACGTGCCTGGCGTGTTGATACAAGTGTTTTCTGGTGTGGGGTACAGCTAAGGTCAGGGAGGTAGCGCCAGCCATACACCGCGCGAGTGTCCAAGATCTCCTGCCCAAATATAAGCCTTGCATATGTCCTGCTGCCTTGCGCTCTGCTGCTGATTGTGCAGTTGACATCAGTGCAGAGGAGCGACTGCTGCGCAGCTTCGACCTGGCAACTGAGTACGGCCCGTGCACAGGCATGACGCGCCTAGAAAGGTGCGGCCTGATTCACTGCAGCTGCCGCAACTGCTCTGCAGCAAATGTGCCAAGTGTTATGTGTGCAGCAGTGGGGTTTGATGTTCCTGTTGCATGTTCAGTTGTGTCATGCTGCTTAGCAAAGGCACTGCGCGCCAATGCAGGCAGCGTCATCTTCGCTATCTGAGTGTCTGCACATGGCGAACTTCTTCTTTGCTGCGCTGTGCTGTGTTGTTGATCTGCGTGCTGTGCAGGTGGCAGCGTGCAGAGAAGTTTGGGCTGAACCCACCCATGCAGATAAAGGAGATGCTGATGGGGCCACAGGGCGAGCAGTGGAACAAGTGCCTGTGGGATGGGCGCGTGTGATCTGTACTTGGGGCATGGGGCGCAATGTATCAGGACTTTGCAATGCAGCAACAGAAGCAGCGGCGGCAGCAGTGGTGGCGACCACTGCCGCCGCAGCAGCAGGTGCTATGGGCACTGCGCGCAGTGCATTGTCGGGGATGGGTGACAGATACGGCTGGGGATGACAGGTGTACATGAGGACAGAGATTAGACAGCAGCTGACATCAAGTTGCTTGGGGGTTATCGCAGTGATGTATGTATGTAGTTGCGGACTCTGCTGATGCAGGATGCGGTGTTGCAGAGGGATGCAGGAGGGGCCAGTGTTGGTGTGGACATGTGTTGGAAGCAGATGTTGTGCGCGGTACAGAACAATGTTGAGCTGTTGTGATGCTGGGCTTGCGGCACCGCCAAGTATGTGCTGGTGGTGGCAAAATTTGGCAAATGTTGGTTGATGGGTGTACGGGGCTAGACTGCGCTCGCAAAGCAGCGTATGTCAAGACCATGTGTTGAGTGGTGCGTGTTGGATTGTGCCTTGGGACCAGGCAATTCACTTCTGTCTGGAAAGCTGCTGATCAGCTTCATGAATGTTGCAGAAATGTGTGCGCTGCAGGTGTTGTTTTAGCCTCAGGCTGCAGGCTGCAGTATGGGAGTGTTTTGCAAGTGTTGCAAGAGCCGCAAGTGTAATCAGACGGACATATCATCATCATCATCATCATCATCATCATCATCATGTTACCCATCAGACGGACATATGTGCTGTTGTTGGGATGTAGCCTTACTCTAGGGCCTGGCAGGCCTGTTATGACACGTCTGCAGCCTTGGCATGTTGATAGGCGCACCAGCTGTGCGGAACGCAGACGCAGCGACCACACCAGCTATTGCAGTCACTGATTGGACCGTTACAATTGCACGCTTGCAAACGTGCCACGCCATTCAAACCCGCCCATCCCCAATCACAACTCGGAAGCTCCAGTCAAATGCACACCACCCTCATCGTCTCCTACACGCATTCCAACTACACTGTAGTGGCAAACGTCAGCACCCATGGGTGCAACATGATTGGCCAACCCAACCCGTTGTTGGGCCAGCAAGCATCACTCGTGCTGTACACCACATTAGGGCGAACCACCGACCCTGGCACTGCTACAACGCACGCAAGGCCCGTACATGCAACAATGCTGCATCCAGCATCACAACGGTGTCAACAGCTGGTGCTATGATGGCCGGGCCATCACCACCACAACAGCTGATGCATTATGCGAACACATGCCACAAACTTTCAAAGCGCCAGTGGCGCTGCGCCACAACATTTAGGCCACCGTTCACCCCCTGGTGGGGCCGTGCTGGGCGTCTGCGCCCTGCTGGTTGCGTGCGTTGCCGGACTTGTTCATCATCATCATCATGTTACCCATTAAGCCATAGCATCAACGCCATCGGCCCCGCGCCCCTCAGGAGTGGAAGAAAGAGGGAGCACTGCTCCATTGTGTTTGCAATTATTACGCACATCCCAAGCTTGGACAAGATACTCAGCAATGCTCCTAGATATCACTCGGCACACCCCCCTACTACCCCAAATATCATCAGAAACAGAACGCAACAACTTAGTGGATGCATCAGTCAACGACAACACATTGCGCAATTTTTCAGCGCCGCCAGCAACATCACGCAAAACAGACCGAATTTCATCAAGCATAGTATCCCTCTGAGCAGAAGTAGCGGGACAATCAAACATCAGATGTGACAAAGACTCAACACCCTGACCACAAGCAGGACATGCTGTGTTAGAATCAGCTCTGCTGCCGCCATAACGACTGGTACGCTCATGCACGCAAAGACAGCCCATTCGAACACGCATCAGCAACTCAATACCACGCGTTGGCGCACCAGAACACAAAAGGGCCTAGCCCTTTTAAAACGCATGGCATCAGCATGTGTAGGGTGCACATGCGTGATGTAACGGCTCAAAGTAGAGTGCTGCAGTGATTCACAAACAATTGTGTCTGCATGCAGCTTCCTGACCTGACGGTTGATGTGATTCTTGCACGCATTAGCTCGATCAGCCGCCGCCTCAACATCCACACCATACTTGCAAAGCAAACTCTGCACATACTTATGCCAAGGTGTCACCGCAACAGCACCACTAGGGCGCTTCCACTCAGCTGAGAAAACCTGACGTGGCAAACGCGAATTCTGCATACGCTGGACCCTAAAGTAATACTCCATCGCCCTCTGATGAAGCCACATGTGCAATGGCTTCACACCCCATTCAGCCAGAACAAGTGAAGTGCAAGGGCGCTCCTTGCCACAACGCATTGAGCACTTGATGATGTCAGTCTGCACTTTGTCAATCTGTTGCAGTTGCCTTGCAGTTGACGGAAACCAGACCTCACTGCCATATTCAACAATCGGGCGAACGCATGTAAGCAGAATGATACGCTTTACTTCCACGCTGATGAGCCGGCTCTTCCAAACTGGCATGAGCCCACCCTTCACACGATGCACTTTTGCCAACATCTTCTCAAAGTGCGTATTCCAGTTGCAGGCATTGTTGAACCACAGGCCAAGGTAGCAGTACTCTGATACAACAGGCACAGGCACACCATTCCAAATGATGCCAGAGTCAGCCAACTGGCTGGGCTGTCTAGCTGGTGAGACATGCATGACAGCAGACTTCAAGCCATTCAGCTTGAACCGCCACTTACAACTGTATTCATAAACTGTTGCAGCCACAGCCTGAACCTCAGCCAGAGATCCGCACACAGCAACAAAGTCATCAGCCTGCATGGCTGCCACAACCTGACCAGCAGGTTCGTCACAAGGGCCCATAAGGGTGATGCCAGTGTGCTTTGCATGCACCTCATGCAGCAGATCATCAATGAAGTACAGGTACAGTGTGGGGGAAATAACATCGCCCTCATGCAAACCAAGGTCACATGTGAAGCTCTCAGTGACATGACCTTCGTGAGACACCACACGGCGTGCACCCTGATACAAGTTGTAGAGTACACGGAACATCTTCCACGCACACCCTTGTCCCACAGCTTTTGAAAGAGCCCATCAAGCCACACTGTTGGGAAAGCCTTATAGGTGTCAACAAACAGCACATAAGAATCTTTCCCCTCAGCTTTCCTCCCACCCAACACCTCGCTGAGCACACTCTGGTGGTCAGCACAGCTGCGCTTGGGACGAAAGCCGTTCTGGCTCTCGTGCAGCAGCGGCGTTCCTGCTGCTGTAGCAGCAGTTACACGCTGCTGCTGCTGCTGCTGCTGCTGCTGCTGCCGTTGCTGCTGCTGACGTGCCTGCTGCTGCTGCTGTTGCGCCTGCTGCTGCTGACATGCCTGCTGCTGCTGCTGTTGCGCCTGCTGTTGCTGCCGGACTTGTTGATGGAGCTGCTGGTGGCCTGGTCGCCCTTGCCAGCCTTGCCCACGCCGGGGTGGCTGCGGTCGTACTTCTGAGCCTGCTGCTGCTGCTGCGCCTGCATCGACTCAAAGGCAAACTGCACAGCAGCAGGCACTGTGGGACACAGGGACATGCAGGAATGTCAGTGAGTGATACGTCAGCTTGGCATAGCTCCGTCAGAAGGAAACACAGCTCCACAAAGCCTTGATGGGATCAAGCTAGCAGCTAGGGCGCAGTGTATGAGATGGCAGCGCCACTGCAAGAAATTCTTGATTTACTGTCGCAAAGGGGGCCAACTTCCTTGGTGTCATTGTTTAAGGCTCTGCCAAGGTGTGACACACACCCATGATGATGAGAATATTTGACATATCCGTGCCAACCAGACACACCTTACCATCTTGTCATAACAGTAAAGAGTGGCCAGCCAGCAGGATTCCGCTCCCCCGGGCGTGTGTCGCGAGGGAGAACCAGATCCGTACTGGCAGGCCACTCTTGACTTAGGAGCACCCATCTGCCGGAAGCCTGAGCAGCTGCCTCACCGTTACTGAATAAAGCACGCCACACGCCCAATAGGAACAAATGTCCCTCACCTTCTTCTCGTCACTGTCCATGGCCCTGCCTGAGTGGGTTGGCTTCAGCTCCTCAGGCAGGTCGGAGGGCTTCTGCGGCTCCTCATGCACCAGCTTGTTGCCAATGTCACGGGTGGCGCCCACGCCGTGCAGGGCCTGCAAGGTTCCGGCAGATCAGGGACAGTGCGCAGAAGTCAACTCCGCTGAGTTTGCGGGCGAGGGTATCACTTCCAAGTGCTCTGACGGGACGAGTGTGAAACGGTGACACCTGCAACGTAGCAACCAGTGTCACTCAGCCAGAGACTTCATCCGATAACTCATTGGATGGGCAATGCATTGCAAAAGCAGCAACCCATGTGGACACAAGAGCTGGAGGTCGATACACGCTAGCAGTGCCAGTGTCATGTACTGCCAATAAGAGACACAAATCCGCAGGAACTCCAGCGGCACAAACATGCCGAGCATGGTTATGCAGATGGAGTACCAGCAGCTTTGTTTCTCTTTCACGCTGCACAGCACATTGTTGCTGCTAGTGATGGTGCTGCCAATGCTCGTGGTGCTGCTGTTCTGCCAGCTGGCAGAATCAACATTGGACACTGTGCATTCACAGACTTTGAAAGTGCATGCAATCGCAGCTGCACTGTAGATCATCTAGGTTGATCACAACGAGATCTGCAGGCATCACGCACTTGCACTATGCACTTGTGCAAACATGCCACCGTGGCACGAGCAGCACACACCCAGGGTATCAAATCAAGTGCTCTGAAGAGACGTGTGTGAAAAGGTGACAACCGCAATGTGGCAATCAGTGTGGCTCAGCGAGACAAGTTTTTTGATGGGCAATGCACTGCAAATACTGTCAGCAACACATGTCGACACAAGAGCTAAAGGGCAATAATCGTTGCTCAGCAACATTGAATGTCTTGGTACTAGCAATGCAATTGCTGTCTCGGAGACACATCTTTTCTGGAGCTCCAGTGGGTTTAGCATGCAAAGGATGTTATCCCCGCTGAAGATAATGCAAATTTGTCTCTTTTCTGCTGTACAGCACGTTGGTGCTGCTGCCCTGCCAAGAAGATGCAACATTGGACAATGCGCATTCACATATACCAAAATGCATGCGATCGCTGCTGC
>CADDIJ020000905.1:0-22417 GCA_902809745.2 Tetradesmus lagerheimii | reverse complement strand
GTAATAATGGGTAACATGATGATGATGATGATGGTAGTACAGCAGAACACTCCCAGCTGACTGCTGTGAATGGCGCAGACCTCAGACGGAGCATACCACCGCCGACTGTGCGACACATGACACGTTCAGGCCAATCTGTTACAAAGGCGCGAGCTGGCCAGACCCAGCGACCCCTCAAAAAATGTCAAAACTTGATGCAAAATATCTTCATAGCAACCGCCCTAGCACCGCAGCCCAGCTGCTGTCCGTATCCCCTCCCAGCCCCCACCCCCCTTGCTGCTCTGCCCAATCTAGCACCATCCTGCTGCTGCAACTGACCGGCTCGCAAGTTGCTGCGCCACTGCTGTGCCTACTGGAAAAGCTTGTTTACAAATCAGGGTTGCCGGTGGTGGCTGTCCGGATGATTTGAAGCAGAGCTGCAGGGGCAAGACAGGCAACAGCAGCATGTGTCAGCAAAACAGTGGTATAGCTCAGGCATACAGCAATAGCTCAGGCATACATGGCTGTCTGTCTGACATGTCATAATGACACAAGTATTGCGCGCATGCATCCATTATGGTTACTTCATGTGCCTGCTGTTGCTGTGTGTGCACATCCAAGAAAGCAGCAGCAGCAGCGGCACATCCAAGAACAGCCTGATGGCTTACAATCTGGTAACCTGCTGGCAGCTGCCGAAATCCCCGCTACGACTGTAAACACCTACTGCTGACACTGCTGGACATGCTCAAGCATGCAAATGATCACCAGCCCTCCTGCAACCAGGCCTGCAACCCACCACTGCCAACCACAACGAACAGGAAGAAGCCCAGCATCACGGGTCCCACAGACGCGCCCTTGCTCTTCTCCTTCTGCAGCAAAAGATGAATAGACGTGAGCCCAGTGGACAGGTAGCCTGCATGAGCAGCACGGAGGACAACGAGAGAAACGCACCTTCTCTGGCACATCAGCGCCACGCTTGCGCTGGTGGTAAGCACCAGACTTGGCGTTCACAAGGCGCTTAGAGGTGGTCTGCGGTGACGCAAACAGACGGGGTGAATCAGATGGTGGGCCAATAGGCAAGGTCGGTTGATTCTTGCACGCGCTGATGAACACCCAAACGGCTACGATGCTACACGTTCTAGGCAACACAAGATAGAGGAGGAGCCGCGACGCTGGCTACTGGAAGCTGAACAGAAGGCCGGGCGCACCATGGTTGCTGTACGCTGAGCGGTGCTAAAGAATAATGTGATGTTGTGGTATATGCTGCTGGCTTAGTGTGGCAGAGCGCAGAGTGGCGGGGAGAAGTCGGTCCCGGCCTTTTGACCTGCAGGAAACCGGGCCTAGAGGACCCGGGGTTCTACGCAACCAGCTTCCGGTCTGATTCCAAACACGAAGAAATCATGAAAGGTTTGCTGTTGAGGAAAGAATGTGCATGCTCCAGTGCGGCACACTGCACTGCGTCTTCAACTTGGCAACTTCCAACCAGACCACACTGCGCGCTGAGCTAATCGTTGTATTGGAATGACCATAAAAGTGTATGTCACAAATGATTAAGATACATGCTGAACAGCTGCCGGCTGCTGCTGCGCCAGCGATCAGGCTGATGCAGCATTACAATTGATGGCAGCACAAAACTGCATGCAACGCCCACACCTGCTTTCTCAGCAGGGTGATGTAGCAACAACCGACGTAACCAACGTTGTATCCTGCTAAAACTGGACGTTCAGGGGAGGAAACCTCTTCAGCTCCAGGCGCAGATTGAGGTCAGCCATCGCACCAGCAAACCTGCGGCAGCATGGGCTGTAATCATCAGACTGTGTTTCAGCAGGGATGGGGTGTCACCACACACAACTCTGGAAGGTGGTTGATGCATGCACAATTGCCAGCTGTTGCTTGCCAGCACTGCACATTGTTTTGACATAGTGTCCTGGCGTGAATCACAGAAAGCAACTGCTGCAGCGGTTTGACTAAGTCACAAAGCAACCCTCCTTGCATCCTTAACAGACGATGGTTGTACAGGCTGCATGTGAGCTTAGCAACAGCAAGGGCACAAGCCACGGCACTGTGCTACTGCTGCAGTTGCCACACTTCTGCGTCCATGGCATATGGCTTCGAACACAGTTGGTGCTGTTTGCAATGATGGCTGACTTTGGCCTTGCGCACCCCATGCCTGGCAGTATGGCGAGCGACATGAAGCTCATCTGCGCTCCCTGGAGGTCCACCATCAGGCTGCTGAAGAAGCGTGTGAGGCTGTCCTCAACGATGCCTGCAGAGCCTGCAGCAGCAGCGGGGGAAGGAGGCAGCAGGGCATCAGCAACAAGCATGCACGCCTGCATAATGATGTCGTCCATGCTTGGAGTTGCTTATATACTCCTGTATGCTGCTGCTGCGGTGGCGAGTAGCGCATGCAGGTAGACGTGGCTACTATACCAGCTGGCGCGTGTGCAAGGAAACATCAGCATGTTGACGCAGCCCTGCTGCCGCTGACAGCACCAGCACCTGCAGCTTGGCCTAAGTGTTGCTTGGCTGGTGATTGCAGCTGATCTGCTGCAGTTGTGCTTGCTGCATATGTTGCACTTGCTGCCGCAATGGCGCCTGCAGTCCCTGCTGCTGCTGCGGCTGCTGCTGCTGCTGCTGCTGTTGTTCGCCTGCCATCGCTGCTGCCGACTCACTTGAGCGCGCGCCTATGCTGAGGGGCATGGCGTGCGCCTGCACGCCTTTGCCAAACGCAGCGCCACCACTGACCGGCAGCAACCGCACCTGTGTCACATGCGCCCATGGCACACAAGTGGCACAGCAACGGCAGTGGCAGCAACGGTTGGCGTCACTGCAGCGCAGTAGCTGACATCATTGTGCTTGCATGCTGCCACATTGCATATGGAGCTGTGCATATTTTGACGAGGTAAGAATCGGCATGTGGACTTGCTAGTACATGCAGCAGGGAACAGCGATCTCATGCATATGTGCATGTGGTTCAACACGTCGACATGTGCAACATCAGCGCACATGCAAGATGGCAGGCAGTCAGGCAGCCAACTGTGGGCCTTATGATTAGTTGGCGTCCCTGGGTGTTCTGCCTACTTGTGCGCGCACCTGGTAGCGCTGCCCGTCCCCCCGCCATGTGCCTGTGAACTCGATGAGGCCCTCAGGGGGCACAGCTGAGGGGGGCTGGATGCGCACGCTGGCCTGGTCAAAGGCAAACGCATGGCCCTGCAGGCACGACAGCCAATAGCAGTACGGCTTTGTTTCAGCGCGCTGTTTGCCCTGTCTTCAGTTGACCAGGCGCATATGTACAGAGTGCGCTGCCGCAGCGGCATTGTGCTGGTGTGGGTGTGTCAGCACTGTTGAGCAGGCAATCACCACACATGCTGACTATCTGTTGCCGGTGCATGCAGCCTCTCGACGTCGGCATTTCAGCACAATCACTTTGGCTTGCTGCTGATGCTGTTGCTGGTGCCATTGTGCTGTCAGCACCCTGGCTGGCCAACACACCCTGTTCTGTCACTCCGCCTCCTGTGCACCCACCTGCACTGCTTCCTTGGCTGCCTCGGTCATGAGCGGGTGCACCAGGAAGTTGCCAAAGTCAGCTGCATTGAACACCACGCGCGCTGTGCCCACAGGCACGTTGGTGAGCTGGATCTGCTGCTTGAACAGCACTGCAGCAGGGTCCAGGCTGGCCTCACCCACAGTGGCCTGCAGGGGGGATGGGGGGCAGTGCAGCAGGGCAGCATGAGCATGGAGCGCGATGGACTAACGTGCACGAGGTGCGTGGCAGGTGACGGAAGCCGCACCAGTGCAGCCATGCGCACGTACTTGCGCTGTCAGCACTGTCAAGAGCATGCAGGCGCTGGCATTGCAAGTGTAAAGCAGGCTGCTGCTAGTGCCTGGTACCAACCATATTGCCTCACCAGGCACAGCACGTTGCGCTTGTCTGTCATGGGTTGCCGCTGGCATTCTGCTACATGGCATACACATATCCTTGCACCCGGCTGGCCTGGCCGCTGCTGTGTGGGCTTTACAGGTTCGCACCGCTGCCGCAAGCAGACTGCACCAGTGCTGGGGCTGTTGCCACAGCCACCTGCTGGTTTTATCCCAGCCTGTCTCAAGGTGCGCCAAACCGTTCGCTCCACCTGGGGCCCCAGCTCACCTCCAGCACCTGCGCAGTCAGGTTGAGTGGGCTGCGCCACCCCTCCCCGTGTATCTTCACACCATTCACGCGCCCGGCGAGCAGTGACCATGTGTCACACGATATAGACGTTTTGACTCCACGGCATTCTTTCAGCCGCGCACGCAGCGCCAGGCAGGTCACATTCTCTAGTATGTCTGCTGTCTGCACAACACAGCAGTGACACGTGCTTAGGCCTGGGCAGGACAGCTTCAACAGTGGGAACATCGTAATGCAAGGCAGGCTCAGCTGCTTACCAGGTCCCTGTGCGCTGTGTTTGCAGTGATAAGCTTCCTTCTGCTCCTGCTGCTGATGCGCCTGCTGCTCAGCCTACTGCATCCCACTGGCCGGCAAGGAGCCTTTGACCAATCAAGGCTTGAATACGACAACCTTTGCTGACAAAGATTGCTTTGTTGCAGCATTCGCGAACTATGAACGACAGATATTGCTGTGAGTCACAACAAAACACGTGCTACTGCTCTGCTGCTGCAGTAGTGGCATCGACGTTCCCAACGTACCCAGCGTAGAACGCAAAGTTAATGAATACTTTTTACACATATTTTGCACGTTATAGCTGCCAGATGCTTAGCTAGGCTCCTCTGCGCTGTGTAAATGACACGTTGCTCGTGCCCTGAACCTTCGCCCCTGTGCCGACATTTGTTGGCCGCACCTGACTACATATCCACAAAAAAAAACATTTAGACCAATTACATAGTGGCAAAAGTTGTGCTCAGTTCGTCAGCAGACCCTGCTGAGCAGGGAGCAGTGCTCCATTGATGACAGCCTGGGCGTAACCAGCCATTAGTGCTGGTCTGGCGCCACTCAGAACGCAGCCGTGGCCAATAAACCGGAACATAATTATTTATAATTTACTTCAGGTCAAGGCACTCTTCCATGGTACACACGTGCGCCTTGTACTGCAAGTAGACTCTGCTGCTCTGCTGCCATCAGCTTGCACTCATGCATCCTCACTGCGGAGGCGTTCTGCAGGGGATGAAGATGTAAGAAAACCCAACACCTTATTATTGCGTCAAGTCTACATTCTTGAAGGTTGACGGCCTTTCATGACTATTCGCCAGAGGTTACGTAAGTGACACCCTCCAGTAACAAGGGTCACCTGCCCAAGGAACGTCGCCAATTCTTCGAGGACGTATATAATTGTTTTGCGGCTACTTTCAAGCTTCAACTGATCGTTGATAGGCGTAGAAAATCAGTGCAGCAGGTGTCCTTTCGAAATGCAGACACATCATGCACCCCTCAGTAGGCAGACAACCCGCTGTGGGCGATCACAGGTGAAATTTGTCTAATTAATGGCATCTGCAGTAGGTGAAAGATTTGCTTGATCAGCCTGGAGACATTGCCCGAGCAGCTGACTTGAAGCAGTACCTTGGCAGTGCTTAGTACAGCTCTGAGCATACAGTTGCCTGGATGCTTTTAGAGGCCACAATGTGTGTCTTCAACTCTTTATCTCAGCAATTGTGATGCTGTAGGTTGTGCGCTGTGCTGCCGCGGGCAAGGGTCCTGTGGCCCCAGGCGCTGCACTGCCTGCGCCACCTCCCGCTCACGGCAAGGCGCAGCTGGTGTCCACGCTGCTGGCAGCAAAGGACGCCTCAGGCAAAACCTTCAGCCAGATTGCACAGGAAGTTGGGCTTACAAATGTCTACACAACGCAGCTGTTCTACCACCAGGTGCGCTGCAGCTGGCGCGCCTGCCACCGCCAGGGGTGCCTGGCCGTGACAGGCACGCAGCTGGGCGGGTACTTGGAAAACCTCATATGCACGGGGCTCAGCAAACAGCAGCAAGCAGAGCAGCACAGGTTATACTCTTGTTACTGCGTCACATATGCAGCGGCCACTGCAGCAGCCAGATGTGAACACAGCTGGTCATTGATGTCACCAGTGACTGCAGCCTTGTAGCAGAACTGAGCTACCAAAGCAAACTGAGCAAGTGATATCTGGAGGGACACTTCAAGTACATGCACTCACACTACTGTACTGCATGGCCCCTGTATGTGTGGCTGCATGGCTGTTTCTGGTGCAGCAACAACTGCAGCCCAACACAGTGTCAGCGCTGCGCAAGGCAGTGCCAGAGCTGACAGAGGCAGACGTGCAGGCCATGATGCGCGCACCTATGCGCAGCTACGACCCCACCATCATGCAGGTGAGGCCCGCAGCCAGCTGCCACCTGCAGTGTGCACAGTCTGCTGTTGACATCCCTGTCACAGCTGGGCATGCGCTTGAAAAGCAATAGCGTAATGCGACTGGCTACAGCTACTGTTTTCAAATCAGTCTGCTGTTGAGACAACACAGGGTGAGAAACCCTGTCACAGCTGGGCATGCGCTTGTGGCAGAGGGATGTGTGGTGGCAGTCCAGCAGCCGCTAACAGCAAGTACCACTGCAACTGTTGAAGACAGCTGCTGTGTGATCGTGTGCGTGTGCGGGCCAAGGACTGCAGCAGCAAGCAGGCACAGCAAATGTGGCAACTGCAGCCTGACTTGTGTCACAGCAGGCAGCAGCTGAGCGCAGCAGACTGCAGGCGCTTAGTCCAGCTCGTAATTGTACCTCATGAGGCTTGGGGTGTCGCACACACACTGGCTGGCTGGTGGTTCTGGCAGTGCTGCTTTGCATTGCCCAGTGGCAGCAGCTTGACATTGGTGCAGGTGAGTGACAGATCACAATGCAAATGCAGTGCTTGCGTCGTCGTTTTGCTGCTGCTGCAGCAGCGCATATGTTTGAACTGCTACTCTTATGGTGCCTGTGGCAGTGTTTCGAATGCACACCCATGTGCTGTGTCTGGCGCACTGCTGCACGATAGCCTGCCAGCAATCATCAACCCTGCTGCTCATTCTTGCTGCCTGCAGGAACCTGCGATTTATAGGCTGCACGAGGCCATCACCCATGGAGGTGTGCCTGGGCCAGCATGCACAGCACCACAGCACACACAGCATGTGATGTGTGGCTACAGCAATGCTGCAGCAATAGCAGTGCTCAATGCTGTGTGCACTTGACTGCTGTGGAGCCTCACTGGTTGGACGGCGTGGTTATACGGAAAACGCTTCATGGACTGCAGACCTAAACCCTAAACCCTGCACTTTCCCTGCTCAGACCGTTCTGATCTTGCAAATTAGGCAGGCACATGGCTGAAATGTGTGTCCACGTACCACCTCCTACACACAAAACATATATTCGACCCTGTACCTCTGGTTGTAACATGCTGCTGCTTTGCTCACGTGTTGGTACAGCAACCATTTGCTGTTGTGCTGCTGCTGCTGCTGCTGTCCCTTCTGCAGGTGAGGCCATCAAGGCGCTCATCAATGAGGAGTTTGGTGACGGCATCATGTCAGCCATAGGCTTCTATGCCACTGTCGACAAGATGACAGGCAATGAGGGAGAGGCGCGTGTGGTCATTACCTTCAACGGTGAGCGCGCGGCACAGCAGCATGGCAGTGACGGGCCTAGCCTCCCCTTTTGAGCTTTGAGCAGGAGTCAGCAGCAGCAACAGCAGCAGCAGCAGCAGCAGCAGCAGTGCCTGATACCGTTAGGCTGGTGCCCGGCAGCAGCAGCAGCAGGTTGTTGAGGCGTGGCAGCAGTATGCGCAGCTACAGCTTCAGCGGGGGTGAGTGCCTCAGCCCAACAGCAGCAGCAACAGCAGCAAAGGCCGCAGTCATGGCAACAGCACATAAACTGAAGTGCATCCAATTCTGCCCCTGTTCTGAGCAGCGTTCGCAAAGGACCCACCGCGCATTTGTCAGCTTTTTTGCATTGGTGCGCGTCTTGCTGCGCCTTTGAGTGGAGTGCTGTAATTTGCATTGCTACTGGTGTGCACGCGGTTTCCACCGTGCTGGCAGCAACAGCAACACGCAGTATTGCTCGTGTAGCATTTGTAGCATCTGTAGCACGTTGCCAGCACCTGCTGTTGACCTGCTGTGAACCTGCTGCTGCTGTATTGCTCCGCGTCTGCAGGCAAGTTCCTTCCTTATGTTGAGCAGAAGGTGGCAGACAACGTGGCACAGAAACAAGAGCAGTAGCTTACCGGAAGGCAGTGCGGTGCTGATGTTGCTGCTTGCTCAGCAGTGCAGGATTGGCAACAGCTTGTACAGCATTGCAGCTAGCTGCAGCACTGCAGCTAGGCCAGCGGCTTCGTGCTGAGCTGAGCACGCATGTCAGAACTCTGCAGAGTGATGGTCTGTGGCGCAGAGAAGTACATGTCACCTGGATATTATTTGAAATTGCAAAAGTGTAACCATGCGCATTAGATGTTGGAAGCTGTCTGCCCTTGCCAAGGTCAGTGGCAGATCTCATTCTCATTCCGTTGGATCCTCCTTTCTTGGAACGACTCTTGCCCAGAAGTCGGTGCAGCTTGTCACCACCTTCAGTAGATTTCTCTATGTACATTGACGCGTTGGGCATGTTGGTTCTTTCCACACAGCCGTGCTGTCAGATGGTGTGACCTGGCACGACAAGCAAGCCTAACCGCCGACAAGTCAGGAAATTATATGCTCCGCATACAAGTGCAGTACGTTGTTCATCCAGAAAAACTCTGAAATCCACTCTCAGCAGGTACAGACAGCGGTGTCCAACTGCTCCTCATCAGCATCAAGCTTGCGTTACCATGGCAGACCCAGTTGAAAGGCTGGCCAACGCCAACCGGGAGTATGGGGAATATGGTGGAGTGAACCCGAGCATCGAGATCAGCACCACATTCACCGGTGAGGGGAGCAACAGCATCCCGCATGCAGGAGAGCTGGGCTTTCGCAGAGGCTTCGCCGTGCCAGCAACACCCAGCAACACATCGTAAATCCACTAATGAAGGTGCAGCTTGGTTCTTTCGAACGCGACTGGATGCAGCGATTCCTTGCATGCGGTGTAATAGGCGAACAGCAGTACAGCAGCAGCGGCCTGCAGGCCCACAACCAACTGAAGCAGATTCCTGCATATATAGCAGTGAAGCGTCGACCAGAATATAGTACAAACTGCAATAAAGCTTAAATGAATACTAAAGTAGTCAGCGTGCATGAAGCAGTGCTGCAGCATATGCTGGCGTCGTGCC
The DNA here is from genome assembly GCA_902809745.2 of Tetradesmus lagerheimii. NCBI lineage: Eukaryota > Viridiplantae > Chlorophyta > Chlorophyceae > Sphaeropleales > Scenedesmaceae > Tetradesmus > Tetradesmus lagerheimii. The sequence continues at coordinate 13,223 of CADDIJ020000905.1, read as the reverse complement.
ATGTCATGGTGGCTCCACAGCTGTGCACATGTGGGCAGCAAGTCCGCAGCTGACAAGGTTGTTCGCATACACAGCCTGTGGCCAAGCTTCATTGCTAAGTTAATCTGGCCTGCTGTGGTAACTGTTCTGCAGTTCTGGATGCCAAAACACTGCCTGACATCTTTGCTGGCAAGCGTGGGCCTGAGAAGAAAGAAGGTGAGCTCAGCGGCGTTGCAGTGCTGGGTGCTGTTTGCAACCTTGTGTTCACCAAATCGCTGTCATCTGTGGAACCTCCTGCTTCAAGCGACGACACAATGAAGGCAGCAAAACCAGGGGTTGATGCAGATAAAATTGTGCAGGGGATGTGGCGGAAGTAGCATAGGAAGAGACAACAACTTTTGTCCCAGCAGCTTCTCAAGTGCACAGGTGTTGATGCAGGCCAGCGCATGCTGCTGGCAGCAATCGCAGCGTCAGTAACATGTATGGAAGCAGCAGCAGCACTGCCACCAGCACTGCCACCAGCAGCAGCATCATCATCATCAGCAGCATGGTCTGCATGTGCTGCAGCCTAGCCTGACGGACCTTGCCACTTCAAAGCTTAGCAACCGCACCATCAGCGGCACCGCATGCAAGGCTGTGAGTAGAGGCTTTCAGCTCGTCTGCAGCGTTATTCAGCAAACACTACTACACCATGCATGTGCTCGCTATGCCCATGAACAACTGTAACAGTTGAGTATATTGGGCATATGCAATGAGCATCGCTTATGGCGTATTTCTGCTTTCTGGCAACTGCTGCTGCTGTACTGCTTGTGCATCTGACGTAAACTTCTCAGCATCAGCCCAAAGCTTCACACATATTTTGGAGGCTATTGCCACCAGTTGCTTTGACGCCGCTGCATGCATTGTTTTGATATTGGTGCAGGCGCGTGCTACCTGTATGGCCGCTCATGGAGCCCCACCGTGCACACGCTGGGCAGGCAGCTGGCTGCACTGGAGGACACGGAGGCGGCGTACGCAGTGGCCTCAGGTGAGGGGCAGCGGTTCAGATGGTTGCAGCTCCCGTAGGACGCTGTGTGCCGCGTCATGGTGATCACAATGTCCAGGTCTTCATGGTAAGCATGAAGAAGTTTTGCTTATAAGTTGATTGTGTCCTATGGGAGTGATTTTGTTTGAGTTTGGGCTGTTGTCAGACCGTATGCAATGACACAGTGTCTGTTGTTTGTGGTTGAGCCTAGCATGCGTGAAAGGCAGCCACTGCGGCGACGCAATAGTGCAATAGTAATCAACGGCGGCACACTCCCACCGCATGTTCTGGCTGTGTTACCACAATTCTGGGTGTTTCCTTCTTATGTCATGCATGCATTGAATTTGCAGCCACTGCATGCAGCATGCCTATATCCATCGCCGTACTCAATGCTGTGTGCCCTGAGCACCCTCCCCAAGGCTGTTGCTGAGCTGCATCTCCATGCTCTTGGGCATTGTGTCTTGCAGGTATGGCCGCCATCTCCAGCGCCATCCTTGCAATCTGCAACAGTGGGGACCATGTGGTGTGCTCCAACTGCGTGTACGGGGGCACATTTGCGTTCATGAAGACCTACCTGCCCCTCAAGGCGGGCATCAGCGTGAGCTTTGTGGACATCACAGACCTAGAAGCAGTGAAGGCGGCATTCACAAACAAAACAAAGGTGAGGGAGCCGCGTCCTTCTTATCATGCAACCAACGTATCCGCTTCAGAATGTAACATGTTTTCCCGCCATCCGAGGCTGATGTTACTGCTGTCATTTCATGATTGTTGTTATCATGTGGCTATTGCTTGCTTTGCATGCCTGTGACACTGTAGACTGCCAGCTTACACACTTCGGCACGCAGCAGGTGCCATAACAACATTACATCATGTACACGTTGAGCTAGCCTTCTTTTTACGCAACTCAGTTTCATCTTTTTGCTACTAGTAGATGGTGTATTGTGCGCCACATGGCTTGATTGCTGTACTTTATTACTTGTACTTCATCCTGTGACCACTTGTTGGGATTGATTTTTAGTTGAGGGCTGTCGCCTGGACTGGGCGGCCTGCATTCGCGTTGCCCTTCAGGTGCTGTACACAGAGGTGCTGTCCAACCCCACACTCATGGTGTCAGACCTGCCAGCTCTGGCCAGCATCGCCCACACGCATGGCAGCCAACTGGTTGTGGACAACACCTTCACACCCCTCGCAGTCACGCCTGCACGGTGGGGCGCTGACGTGGTGGTGCACAGCATGACCAAGTTCATCAGCGGCGCTAGCGACATCATCGCAGGCGCAGTGTGCGGCAGCAACCAGTTCCTGCAGCAATGCATGGATCTGCACACCGGTACTTGATGGTATCATCACACATGAACACAAATGTTTTTATTGCTGTTGCCCATCCTTGGTATCTCGTCACTCCTACGGCAGCCATCAACATGGCCATGTACATGTCACTGCGGCAACCGCTGGCTGCCTTGCATGTGTGTTCATGTCATACATGGTAATAATAGGTACGTCGCACAGTCTTCCGTCGGTTTCTTCAGTGAAGAGCGGCAATTTTCTGCGAAGTGTCATAACTTTTGCGTCCGCAGGTCAATTGACAAACCGAAACTTCAGCCGTGTAGCTTACAACATGTAATATCATTTTAAAATGCGTAAATTGTAAAGATAACGTGTTATAGATATTTGATGTCCCTCCAAAGACGTGGGTGACTGAGTGACATGTGACACGGCATGACCAGCGCGCATTTCATGCACTGCTAGGCTTCTACTTGGTTTGCTTTGCTTTGAACAAGTTTAAAAAGTTCTTTAATCAATTTTATTCATCATTATAGCCGCATACGCGGGTGTTGTTCGACTAAAACGCCGGACTTGCATACGACTGCACTTGGCTCTTGCTCACTGGACGTCTCCTTGTATGTATGCGTGATATTGAATAAAATTATCGAAAAAATTTCTTGTTTAGTTTATTTGACTATTGGAGATGGTCCAAACGGTAGATACGTTACCTTATTATAAGCTTGCATGATGTTCACTTGCTTTATCCTTGCATAATTGATTGCCATCATTGTAGTAGCATGAAACTCTAGAAATCTGGCATACATAAAGCATGCAACCATGTACTATGTGTTATTGTTGTTGCAGGTCCAATCATGCTGCAAGGTCCGACCATGGACCCCCGCATTGCAAGCGAGCTGCTTCTGCGCCTTCCTCATCTGCCGCTGAGGGTGCAAGAGCACTCTCGCCGTGCGCAAGGTGAGCATTTCCCGAAATTGGTTTTACCGTGGCTGCCGTGGCAAGTGTTGCATCAACATAGTTTGACATCTTGCAGCTCCACGGCATCGATTCTGCAGGGCGTAATAGCTTGAACACCGCACAAATGAGCTAGACTTGTGGGAGTCGCGGCAGTGATGCGACGAGTGGGAGTAGTGGGAGTCGTGGAGTTGATTGAGCTGTGTGGAACGTAACAAGTATCGACGCTCCACCTAATACTCGTACACCGGGCTCAAAGATGTGGCCCCCACGGTTGCACATACACCGCTGCGGCGTACAACTGACGATTAATCATGTACACTGGCTATGGCAGATCAAACTCTGACTGCTCAATATTACACTGACTGTGTACCACCGTGCTTTCTTTTTTCGCACAATGCACATTTTTGATGGTCGATGCACGCTATGTTTCACAAACCATATCACCGTCAACTGAAGACGTGTGCGATTGTTGAATGCTGTTGCAGCAATGGCTGAGATGCTGGAGGACATGAGGGCAAAGGTACGAGAACAGACGCGGCAGCCCTTTCAGCAGAATCATGGATTTGATAGTAGTTGCCTTCTGGAAGGTGCCCTTGATTTTGTATGTGTCTTCAGTGTGTCGCTCACATGTTTGGCACTAAAGGCTTTAGCAAAGAGTAAGCGGCCCTTTGCAGAGCTTGGGTGTATCATCCTTGGGTTCAGTTGTGTCTGCACAGCGAGGCTACTTGGCTTGTTAGGAACAATCTATGCAGAAACTCCTAGCCACATCCGCGTGCTTGCATATAGTTTTGCAACCGAGACAATTGTACTTCAATCACGCCGATGCGTACCCCTTCTCACCCTTTGGTGGATGCTGCCTTGCCGTTTGTAGGTGGTGTACCCGGGGCTGTCCAGCCACAAGCACCACGATACACTCAAGCGAATGCTCAACCCAGGCTATGGTTGTGGCGGCCTCATTGGACTGGACATGGGCACCCCAGCAAAGGGAGAGGCGGTGAGTCAAACATGCATTTGAATGAGTGAATGAATGGATGAAATATGAAGAAAAAACTTTGGGTGGTGTGTTTGCACTGAATTGCTGTGTATTTCAGGAAGGTGGCGTGAGTGACTATGTGGAGACCTCATGCGCCTCGACGCACCCTACCGTAAGCGTGCATAGTCAGTTTCGAACATAAACCATGAAACATAGGTGGTGGTATAGTTTGCAACAGTTGAGCGTTGAGTGATCTACAGCTACGCAAGTAGCACTCGAACTGTTCAAAGAGCAAAACAGTACAAGCATCACTGCTACAATCATGATTGATGCATTGTGACTCTTCCTTGAATGACTTTTCTTGCGCTCTATACGCCGCTTATTGCGTCTGTCATCACATTTTGCAGTTGATGGAGCGACTACAAAACAAGTACGGCTTTGGCCTCATGGCCGTCAGCCTAGGCTATGCCGACACGCTGATGTCGCTGAGTGCAGCAAGCACTAGCAGCGAGCTCAGCGAGAGTGACAAGGCCAAAGCAGACATCAGCGACGGCTACGTGCGTATGTCAGTGGGCGTGACAGGTGAGTGCGGAAAGTGCAGAATTGTGAGCAAGCTGAGCGCATGCACTGCCTTGCTTTTGGGCTTCAACGTGTTGTGGTCATACCCAAGCAGACATGCATGAATCAGCTCAAGAAGTGTGGTTGGTTGGTAGGTTGGTTGGTTGGTTGGTTGTAACACTGGGATTGTGACCTGGAGACCCAGGTTCATGTCGTGGGCCACCCACCCGTGGCTGGCAGTGCCCTTCATAAAGAATCCTGAGCCGAATTGGTTTATCAAAACAGAGATGTTTTGCTGCAATATGGCGTGCTTATTATGTTGCATGGGCGTCTGTATTCGTCACAATTTGATTCAACGGGTGCCCCTCCTCGCCCCTAAGAAATGGCGGGAGAGGTCTGTTCTGGCTGTTTCAGCCCCACTGCTGTGCCTGATATGCATCATTGATTTTGTTTCGATGACTGCATGGCATGTGCGGCAGCTGCCGGTGTGTGATTGTGTGTATGTTGTCCACGCATGACGTGGCTGGCTGGCCGGTCTGTGCTGCATGCGCTGCATGGCGTTGGAATCACGTATTTTGGGGGGCCCTGTTTTATGTTCCCGTTTGACAAGTGAAATGCACTTGTCCTGGTGCTGCTCACCTGTGTTGCTGCTCCCTGTGGTATCAGCGAAGGGTCAGTGTGCGTTGCTGGTGCGAGCCGTGCCTCAGCAGCTGTGCTGGCGAAGTTGCTGGCGGTCAAACTTGTGTTGTTACTTTATTGATGATAACAGTGCATGTGTGCGAGTGCTTTAAGTGGCTGCACAAACTGATTGCCGCGTGCTCGAGGAGGTAAACGTGGGCGCTCAATAAACAATTTCCTGAAGTTTCAGGCGCTGCCGACAACATGTATAAAATTGGCAATACAATAACCGCCATGATTCTTTTTGCGACGTATAAAAAAAAAATCTGGGCAGATGCGTGATCGAATGCGTTACGCGTGGTGTTTTCTGTAGTACAACCGTCTATTCCTTGGTATCAGGCATATTCACAGACATGGGTGGCAGTTTTTGCCTACTTTCAGACTACACTTCCACTTTCAGACTACAAAACACCAAATGTCTTGCTTTCATGGTTAGCGTTGCTGGTGGGTTGATGCTCTATTTCCTCTTGCCCGGTACCGGTGTTGTATGTAGGTACATTGTCTCAGCGTCTCAACCAACTGCGTGAGGCGTACACCTTTGTGGTGGCATGCAGTGGTTGCCCTCCTTTCCGCGCAACCAAGGTGCAACGCCAACCAAACGGGCGCATGATGGAGCTGCTCAGCTGGCCAAGTGGCGGCCCACACGAGGATAATGGCGGTGGAAGCGATCTGCAAGCCAGCCATGCTGAGCTTTCAGCGCAGCCACAGGCCGCTGCCGTGTTGGCCGCAGCGGCAATTGCCGATGCAGGGTGCCGCATGGTGGTTGGTGGTGAAGCCTGGCAAGGGCCTCACCTGCATGGCCAGGGGTCCATCACGCTGGCAAATGCAGCTCAAGGTGTTGCCGGCAGTAGTGTGCTGGGCAGCGTTACATGTGGGAACACTCCATGCGACAATGACGACACCAGTGACGGAGAGCAGGGTGGCAACGCGGACGGAGGCAGCGTGTCACCTAATGCGACACAACGCATCGGCAAGAGCAGGTGTGTGAGCACATATCCATATTGCATATCAAGGCGCACACAATGAATCACTACAGCCTAGCAAGGAACATGGCGGCTTACTCATTGTGCGGGACACCATATTGGCTTGTTTACATATGTTGAAGCCCCTTAAATGTTGTCAATGATGCCGGCTTGATACGCTACACCACGTCACACCAACGGGTGTGTTTTCAACCTAGTCACTATTTATGCACGCTTCTTGTGGTTCTGCAGGCTTGGCGGAGGCTCCTTCCATGACACGCGAGCGGCAAAAGTCCGCAAGCTGGATGATGACACACACATCGTCTACACTCCGCTTGTTTGAACACAGCAATGCTGAATGGAAAGCACATCTCGGGTATGATTCTATGCACCGAAGGTCCAAGGTCACTTAGTACAACCTTGCATTGCGTTTCAAGTGATGTACGACTTCAACTACATCAATGCAAGACGCATTACATCATTGTTCATTGCTTGCATTTGTCATATGCTTCTTTGCAAGCAATACCATGTGTTGTACATGCGTAGCTAGCAAATTGTTTGTGTGCGTGTCAAGTGTGCAGCCTCCTTCGCTCATGCCGGTCGCTGCGTTAGATCTTGGTTGTCTTGTCAACAAATGGCTATGCGGCAGCATTGCCAAGTTGGGCTTATTGACGTTGTTGTGCAAATCAATATCAAGTAACATAGACACCTTGGTGTTTGACCGACTGTCAATGTTGTGCGAATGATTCAGCACATGCCTCGGCTCAAGTAGGACCTGGTGTATTGTGCCTCATGGTCCGTGGCTGCCTACAACATGAGAACATTTGGCACTTTTGTATCACATTGCTCCCTCTCACCCTGTGTTCATCATCAAGACCTCATGGTTTGCTTTTGCAGTGCAGTATTGTACAGGGTTCGAGCCACTGGCAACATGGCCAGTGACCTCACCCAAAAACCTGCACCCTGTTGCTGTGTGCTTCTGATGGCGAGTATTTGTTGATTCTGTCCGTGTTCACAGGATTGAAGCCTGATGAAGGGTGAAGAGCCCGAAACGCGTCGCTTTCCATGTAATACGACAAAACAGAGTCAACAATAGTCTGAACTTGTCTCAACAGTAGCTGTAGCCAGTCGCATTACGCTATTGCTTTTCAATACCATGTGTTGTACATGCGTAGCTAGCAAATTGTTTGTGTGCGTGTCAAGTGTGCAGCCCCCTCCGCTCATGCCGGTCGCTGCGTTAGATCTTGGTTGTCTTGTCAACAAATGGCTATGCGGCAGCATTGCCAAGTTGGGCTTATTGACGTTGTTGTGCAAATCAATATCAAGTAACATAGACACCTTGGTGTTTGACCGACTGTCAATGTTGTGCGAATGATTCAGCACATGCCTCGGCTCAAGTAGGACCTGGTGTATTGTGCCTCATGGTCCGTGGCTGCCTACAACATGAGAACATTTGGCACTTTTGTATCACATTGCTCCCTCTTAGAGTCGTGTAACCAAAGCATTGCCTTCGACCGCCTTTGTATGTGGGAATTAAAGTTGAGCTTGTCATTCAATGGGGCTGAAACTTGGCATGATTTTCCCTAGCATAGTGCTCGCTAAGATTTGGGCCTCAGCTTGGAGCGTATGGCGTTGTAGATGTGCTGTGGCTGTCGTGGACCATGCCAGAATGTGAACTGGTGCCGCGAGTGACTCACACACACAAGTGGAAAACGGCACGCGGTATAAGCTCACTGCTCTCTCATTCAATGGGGCTGAAACTCAGCATGGTTTTCCATTGCATAGTGTAGTATGTGGGCCTCAGCTGTAAAGCACAACAGTGCCTGCTCTGATTCCAGCTCTAAATGTGACACCGTGCATCCTGTACATACTCGAACACAAGGGAGAAGTGACGGCATGCTCCTTCAATCCGTATTAAGCCCAGCACCACTCCTGGACTGGGCTCCTAATGCCGGACCTAAACCCGTTTGGGCAAGCCGAACGCTAGGATAGGAACCGCATGCCAGGACCTCTAGGTCTACAAGCCAAACCTGAACTGCTGCAACTGCTCTTGGGTGAAGGTGGGCTCAGGAAGCTGATGAGGCATGGCACCCTGCAGCCAGTCTGCTGCAGAAGCAGCTGGGGCTGCTATTGCTGCTACTTGGCCACTGCCAGATGGGCCAGCACCTACTGCTGCCACTGCCATTGCTTCTGCAACAGCAGCAGCAACAGCAGGGCTGGCCTGGCCTAAACACCAGATTCACGTTACGTGTGTTCCGTGGCTGTGGCGTGCGCTGCAGCAGCAGTGTGCCTGCCCATCAGCGCACGCTTGAAGCCGACAAAAGCGGTGATCGAGGCGAACGACGCTCCATGCGGTGCGGAAGCAATGCTCTGGAGGCTGCTCAGGCCGTGGAATTGACTGAGCACACCCCTGCCCGCGCAAAGCTCAAGCGCCACACTCACCGCACTGGCGCACAGCCTTTGGCGCCGCAGGCAGCGCCCTACCCCGTCCTCCTAGTGCCAGTGTTCCTGAAAGACACACGGACGCTGGCTGGGTGCAACGAGGAGCACCTGCTGCAAGTTTATCCGCCAGAGGTGGTACAAGGCTGCTGCAGCAGCAGAAGTAGCAGCAGCAGCAGCAGCAAAAAGAGGAAGAAGCATGCAACAACTGCACAGCAGGGGGTGCTGCCTGCCCAGGGCCACTTGCAGCACCTCACAATGCAGGTTTAGGCTCTAGTTTAGGGTTTAGTTTTTAGGTTGTTAGGTTTTAGGTTTGAGTCTGCACAGATGCATTGGTGGGGGGCACTGCTGCTGGCCCCCAGCAGCAGGGCTGCACCAAGCTATGTGCAGCCCATACGTGCAACTCTAGGGTTTAGGGTTTAGGGTTTAGGTTTTAGATTTTAGGGTTTAGGGTTTAGGGTTGAGTCTGCACAGATGCATTGGTGGGGGGCACTGCTGCTGGCCCCCAGCAGCAGGGCTGCACCAAGCTGTGTGCAGCCCACACGTGCAGTATGTTGAAGACGGTCTTCAACATGCTGGATACATGCCCAAACAGTCGTGGTGTGCTGCACTGCTGCAATGTGCTGTGCTGCAGCACTTGTGCAGCACTGCTGCAGCACTTCATGCTACTGCAAGGAAGCAGCTGCCCTGCTCTGAACGCCAACGCCGCAAGGTATTCACCGATCGTTTCCGGTGCATATTGCGCTCACCTCTGCTCGCCATGGGCGCCATGCTACCGGCCAGCTGTGCCTTGCTGCTCCAACGAACTCCTGCTGTGCAGTGGGCGTAACAGCAGCACGTGTGACATATACGTGTGTCATGGCTTTAGAAACATATATTAGAGTCGTTGTGCTGGGTCGTGCGACTCAGCACGCCACAGACCGTCAGTCGGTTACGGGGCCATCGGTTACGGGGTGTCCACGCTGCAGCTAGGCGTGGCAACCTTACTTATAGATGCAGATGGAGAGTACAGACACAACTGCGATCGCCTGATAGACCAGCGTGTTGCCTGCTGTCATGACCTGCCACCTGTCATAACATGCCGTGCTCGCCCAGCCCGACTGCAACGCCATGCCACACCCTGCCTGCCAAGGGCGTTTGAAAACACCAGATTCAAGTTTCGTGTGTTCCGTGGCTGTGGCGTGCGCTGCAGCAGCAGTGTGCCTGCCCATCAGCGCACGCTTGAAGCCGTGACCAGCAGTGATTACGGCAAACGACGCTCCATGGAGTGCGGCAGCAATGTTCTGGAGGCTGCTGGGTCCGTGGAATCGACTGAGACCACTCCGGCCCGCGCGAAGTGCAAGCACCGCACTGGCGCACAGCCTTTGGCGCTACAGGCAGCGCCCTACCCCGTCCTCCTAGTGCCAGTGTTCCTGAAAGACACACGGACGCTGGCTGGGTGCAGCGAGGAGCAGCTGCTGCAAGTTTTTCCGCCACAGGTGGTACAGTGCTGCAGCAGCAGCAGCAGCAGCAGCAGCAACAGCAGCAGCAACAAGAGGAAGAAGCATGCTACAACAGCACAGCAGGGGGTGCTGCCTGCCCAGGGCCACTTGCGGCAGCTCACAGTGCAGCAGCTGGGGCTGCTGCTGCTGGCTGCTGTGCTCAAAGGGCTGGTGTCACCCATGAGGCAGCTGGCCTTGGCCACAGCCATGTCAGCAGCAGACCGCAAGACATCAGAGGAGTGGCAGCAGCTGCTGGCAGAGACAGAGCATGGCTGTGACAGGGAGGATGAACTGCTAGCTAGCCCTGGCACTCTTCCAGAGGCCCCCTGTCAAGGTGACACTCACTGATGAGGAAGGACAGCTGTATGACACATGCATGAGGCTGCATGGTAAGGCAAGGTGGGTGGCTGGATATCATCATCATCATCATGTTACCCATGAAGCCAGGGTGGATGGCTGGATATCATATCAATACCAACATGATGCTAGCATACAATACATCACAGCAGGCAGGGTTGGGTGTCAATGCTGTTGTTGCTGTTGTTGCTGTTGCTGCCATGTCATGCAGAGAGCAAGGCAAGTGCTGCTGCTGCTGCTGCTGTGCATGCTTGGGTGCAGGCACATCAAGCTGTTGCCCAAGACTGTGCCTGCACAACACAAATACCCCAGCCTGCTGCTGCAGGAGCACAAATACCCCATGCCCTTACTGCAAGCAGATGGACAGCAGGCTGGAGGAGCTGAAGCAGCAGCAGCTGCAGCAACAGCTGCTGCTGCAGCAACAGAAGATGGTCAGCCAGGCCAGGGCTTTTCTCAGGGGCCTGGCTGGCAAGGCACAGCAGCAGTAGCAGTTAGCAGGTTGAGCCCTGTCACCATGCCTGTGTGTGCTCCAGCCTCCACGCTAGGCCGCGAGCTCGCGACATCAATTTGAGTTCGAGACCGGACAAAACTACTAACTGCTAGCGTCCCCAGAGCCCTGCTGAGCTGCAGTAAAGTCCGCTATCGAGTTACCAGCACGAGCACAGACAAGCCAGGAACGCATAGCAAACGCCTGAGTTCGTTGACAACCAAACCAGCAGCATATCGTAATTTGAATAGGCACATCGAGCACGACAGTGCCTCCAAACACAGTCACGTTGGAGCGAAGCAGCAGCAGCAGCAGCACGATGACTGGATCACGTCAATCACCAACTGCCGAACCACATGCTGCTGAAATGCAACACTTCACTGCAGTGTCACAGCAGTGGCACAGTGTGCCTGCCTTGTCACTTGACACTGCACTGTCAGTAGCCTACCAAGTGTAACCACACCATGGCACACACCACTTGCTGCCAGCCAGCCAGCCAAGATATCAACAACCAGCCTCTTGGGTAGGGAGGATTCCAACCATTCTACACATGCCTGCATGATGAGCTGTATGTGCAGTTGTGCTGCCATGAGCCACAGTGACACTCCATGCATGCTGGTGATGAGCACCAGAGGCCATCACTCCTCAGTGCATCCCACACCATCTGTGCCATCATCATCACCACCAGAACCTGCACTCTCATCACCCTCACTCTCATCACCCTCACTCATGCTGCAAGAGCTGCCAGGCATGCTGACACTGTCCCCATCCATGCTACAGCTGCTGCCAGTCATGGCAGAGCTCTCACAGTCCTAATCAGCATCACTGTCAGAGATGACAATCACCTCAGCACCAGCAGCAGCAACACCTGCTGCTGCTGCTGAGCCCAGCTGCTGCTGCAGGAGCTGTTGCCCAGCAGCATGCAGCAAGTCCCCTGCTTGTGCCTTGCCTAGCATCCCTGCCCCCCACAGCTGCATCCCCTGCTGCACCTCTGCTGCCTGCCTGCTGGCCTTGAACTTGTCATAACTTGACTTCCAGACACCCACTGAATTGTTCATGACAGCTGCAGCTGCTGCATCAGACATGCCAACCCCCAGCCTGCTGGCACCCCTCCTCTCCCCCACAAACAATGCCCTGCACCACTGGGGACCAAACTGGGCAGCACATGCAGGTGAATCCAACACCAGCTGCTGGAACAGCTGGCAACACTGCTGCTCAGCCACAGGCTTGCCTGTGCTGGGCCACATGAACAAGTAGCCAGCCTGAGCAGTGGCTGCCACATGCCTGCCCTTGCCCTGCTGCTGCAGCCTGCTCATGATGAGCTTCCCGCCAACCTTGATGTGTGCATGCAGCAGCAGGAACAGCTCAGGGGGCAACACCAGGTCAATGGGTCTCACACCATGCCTCTCAGTCTTGTGGTGAGGGCAGTACAGCTGCAGCTGCTCACCACCAGCAACATACTGCACCCTGTTGCCCTTTCACCTGGCAGGGAGCTGGCAGTTGACATGATTGCATGCAGCTGTGTTGGGCATCAACAGGCTCACCACAACAGACACCCTCATGGGAGGAAGGAACCCAAAAAACATGCACACCATGGCCACCTGCATGATGGACTCTGCTGTGTCAGCCCTGCTCTCACAGCAGCCCTCCCTCAGCAGGGGCACCATGACTGCTGCCTCATTCCACAAGGCCTGCATCAGTGCCACCAGCCGCTCTGCTGTCATGCTGCCAGCCAGCTGCTGCTGCTGCTGCAGCCTCCTCTCCACCTTGACAGGGTCTGGCAACAGGTTGTTCCTGCACTGGTGGCACAGGATCTCCAGCCTAGCCTGGTACTGCTGGTACAACTGCTGCTGGCTGGGCAGTTGCACCTGTGCTGCTGGCAGCTGAGTGCTCCACACCCACTCAGCCACACACCTGACCATCAGCACAGCAGCTCCCAGCTTGGCAGGCCCCACACCCCTTGCCCTCAGGAAGGAGATGTACTGCATCACAGGTAGCCATCCAGCACATGCTGCAGTCTGGGGTGCTGCTGTGACATGACACTGTA
>CADDIJ020000904.1:0-19353 GCA_902809745.2 Tetradesmus lagerheimii | reverse complement strand
GCAGGGAGGGTGCTTGCAGGAGCAGTGCCTACTGTGCCCGCAGCTTGGCAAGTGCAGCTTCCTTCTCCTGCAGCAGCAGCAGCAGCAGCAGCAGAAGTGTATATTCAGTCAAAGTGCTGGATGCAGGGAGGATGCTTGCAGGAACGCCGCCTGCTGTGCGCGCAGCTTTGCCAGCGCAGCTTCCTGCAGGTTCGATAGACAGCAGCAGCAGCAGCAGCAGCAGCGGCAGCATAGGTTCAGGCATGGTGTTGTCTGAGCCCCGGAGCCAGCACCACAGATCATAAACCCCAGCAAAACCTCCCACAGATTCACATGCACCCCACACAGGATCACATCCCTGCAACCAAGCATAGAACATGCCGCACAAAAATGTTTACAGTACAAATGAAATATAGCTGCAACCCCACCTGCCGTGCTTTGGCCTGCTCTTTTCTTTCATCTTCAACCTCTGCTGCAGCATGCACCCTCGCAGCCGCCGCCTGCTCAGGTCTCAGCAGCCCCTGAACCCCAACCACACTTCCGACAAAAATGATGCCGTTTAACCAAGCAAGTAGGGCAAAGCAACACAGCACCAGTTTAGTGATGATGAATAGCGTCAACAGCGGTTACCAACCTCACCTGCCGTGCTTTAGCCTGCTGTTTCCTGTCATATTGGACCTCGCTTGCAGCATGCATCCCCACAACCGCCGCCTGCTCAGGTCTCAGCAGCCCCTGAACCCAAATCCGCTGTCAAGACCTCCATCAGAACCCAACACAAAAAACAAAAAACGCACACGACAGCAGCTATTTAGATGCATCAGCATTCAATGAATGTCACCCGTACCTGCCGTGCTTTAGCCTGCTGTTTCCTGTCATTCTGGACCTCGCTTGCAGCATGCATCCCCACAGCCGCCGCCTGCTCAGGTCTCAGCAGCCCCTGAACCCCAAACATAACACGCAGCCCCTGAACCCCAAACATACACACTTTTGCCAAAATTGATGCCTTGTTACCAAGCAAGTAGGGCAAAGCAACACAACGCCAGTTTAGTGATGATGAACAGCGTCAACAGCGGTTACCAACCTCACCTGTCTTGCTTTGCCCTGCTGTTTCCTGTCATCTTGAACCTCTGCTGCAGCATGCACCCCCACAGCCGCCGCCTGCTCAGGTCTCAGCAGCCCCTGAACCCAATTCCGCTGTCAAGACCTCCCTCAGAACCCAACACAAAAATCAAAAAACGCACACGACAGCAGCTGTTGAAAAAAAACGCATCAGCAATGAATGAATGTCAGCCGCACCTGTCGTGCTTTGGCCTGCTCTTTTCTTTCATCCGCAACCTCCGCTGCAGCAGCAGCCCCCACAGCCGCCGCCTGCCCAGGTCTCAGCAGCCCCTGAACCCTGCCCAAAACCTCCTGGGCAAGCGGCAGCAGCGCTTTAGCACACTGAACCACATCAGCACTGAGCACTACTGCACCAGCAGCGCCTGCTGCTGCTGCTGCTGCCGCGGCTGCTGTAGCTGGCGGCTGCAGCTCTGCTGTAGCGCGGCGGCTCGCTGCTGCTGCTGCTGCCGGATTAACTGCTGCTGCTGCTGCTGCAGCAGCAGCTGCCGGCTGCAGCTCTGCTGTAGGGCGACGGCTCGCTGCAGCGCTGTTGTTACTTGCTGGTGTGACTGCTGCTGAACTTCCACGCGACAGCAGCAGCAGCGTTGGCACAATGCCTGGCAGCTGCCCTTGACTGCTGCTGCTGCTGCTGCTGGCAACACCCGCTGCTGCTGCTGCTGCTGCTGCAGTGGCACTAGTGACACCTGGTGTCACTTGTGTTACTCGACCTGGTGTAACTAGTGACACCGCTAGCCCTGGTCCCTGGTATTCACAGCTCCTCACTCTGTTCGCACAGAGAACTTCCTCCAACACTTCACACTCCTCTATACTGAACTTCCCACCTGCCTCTCGCCAGCTGCCACTGTCATCTGTCAAACCCACTGCTGCTGCTGCTGCTGCTGCTGCTGTGTCACTCATCATGCCTTCATCTAACCGCCGTTTCAGCGCATGTAATCCCAGGCTTAGTAAGTTCAGTGATGACATCACCATATCTTCAGTAATGGGGCTGCCCATAGTTGGCAGTGAACTTCGGCGTCGCCTGCGGCCACTGGACAGCCGACGCAGCAACTGCTGCGCTGCTGCTGCTGCTGTCCCAGATCCACTGCTAGCACCACCACCACCAGCAGCAGCAGCAGCAGGTCTAGCTACACCTGCTGCCGCCGCTGCTGCTGCTGCTGTCCCAGATCCACTGCTAGCACCAACGCCACCACCGCCAACACCAGCAGCAGCAGCAGGTCTCGCTACACCTGCTGCTGCTGAATGCTGCTGCTCCCTGAATTCTTGCTGCGCCTCACCCTGCTGCTGCTGCTGCTGCTGCTGGGACCACCCCACTGCTGCTGCTGTCATTGCCTCAGACTGCCACTGTACTGCACTCGCTAAGCCCCAGGGCTCCCCATCAGCTGCACTTGCCAGCACATACCTTGCTAAACCCAACACCCAGGGGCTAGCCGGTAGGGTTTGTAAGGGTGCTAGCAGCGGTGGCAGAGCAGCAGCAGGGGGTGGCAGCTGCCAGGGTGGTTGGTAGTCTGCTAGGTCTGCTGCTCTTGCTGATGCGCGCTGCAGGGCTGGTCTGCTGTAGTGAAGGAAGTGGGGGTCCCAGCTGGCCCAGTGATCGCGCCTGCACACACAAAAGCATGTTCCAAGGGGCATAACGTTGTTTGTGTGGGTATGCAACCAGTGAGGGGTACACAGGACGATGAAAAGTAGGGCATCAAAGCAGCAGCAAGGGGTGCCAGGTGCTAGGGTGATGGGCAGTAGTGAAGGAAGTGGGGGTCCCAGCTGGCCCAGTGCTCACGCCTGCAGATAAAAGGTACATAGCGGGAGGCGAAAGGCAGTATTCGGATGAATGAAAAGTGCACGAGTAAATTGAGCAGGTACCCCCCCCTGCCGCCTTCCAGCAACACCACACACCGACCCCGATCTGGTGATCAACATGCTAAGTACAATATGGATTGGTTTCTGCAATGCAGTTGCTCACTTGAGGCAGTAGTAGCTGCCTGCACACCGCCAGCTGAGTCAGCACTGCCGCCCCCCCCCACACACACCACACACACAAAATTTTGTATCTAAGTTGATCAAACAGGGAACCCCACACAACTTGACAACGGGTAAGACACGCATGCGGACCATTCGTTTTCTAATATAAAACAGAAACAGGAACAGAAAGGTTGCTCACTTGAGGCAGTAGTAGCCTGCTGCTCCTAGCCGTGGCTGTCTAAACACCGCCAGCTGAGTCAGCACCTCCTCAACCAGTGACTGCTGCTCCTGCAGGCAGCAGCAGCAGCAGCAACAGAAAGGTTACAAAGTACGATGCAGCAGCAGCAGATGAGTCAGCACCGCCTCTACCAGCGACGGCTGCTCCTGCAAGCAGCAGGGGCAGCAGGGGCAGCAGCAGCAGCAGTTTTGACAGCAACATGCAGCGGAACAGTTTAGTCGCAGGCATCAGCTGTAGGCATATTGTCGCGGAAACGCATCTACTGAGCTATGTATACAGCAGTCTGGCGGCAGTGAGAAGGTATCCTATTTGTTTAATGTGCTGCTTCCTCCAACTTCAGCAATTGAATTAAAGTAACATCTGTGTTTCCACCTGTAGATCAGCAGGTAGCTGCTCGATGCTGCTGCTGCTGCTGTGCACAAGAACATGCACACTTCAAACAGTTTGTACAGTAAATGCCCCTACCTGTAGATCAGCGAGCAGCTGCTCGTTGCTGCTGCTGCTGTGCATAGCAACATGCACATTTCAAACAGTTTGTACAGTAAATGCCCCCACCTGTAGATCAGCAGGTAGCTGCTCAGTGCTGCTGTTGCCACTGCTGCCACTGCTGCTGCTGTGCATAGCAACATGCACATTTCAAACAGTTTGTACAGTACATGCTCGCACCTGTACATCCGCGGGTAGCCGCTCAATGAGCTGCGTGTAGCTCCAGCAGCAGGCATCAGGCGATATGCTTGATGTGGCACATGCTGCGTCATCGTTCTCAGAGCTCGCTGTTGCTAGCAGGCATACCACAGTGTGAGGCATTACAATAGGTTTCTGCTTGCTAGGTGTGCTGTTTTCAACCCAGTGACTCAGCACTTTTTATACTGTTTCAGCACACCTGTAGATCAGCAGGTAGCTGTTCAATGAGCTGCGTGTAGCTCCAGTCACCAACCGCCAGCCAGTGCAGCAGCAGAGATCTGCACACAGGCGCAGCAGCCAGCGAGCAGCACCAGCGAGCAGCACCACCACCAGCAGCAGCAGCAGCAGCAGCAGGGGCAGCAGCAGCAAGCTGGGTTGACAAATCTGTTGCTTAGTGCCTGCTAGTGCAATGCCTGCAGTCACCAACTGCCAGCCAGTGCAGCAGCAGCGACTTGCAGCAGATACACAAAGCATAACCTGCCACCATTCGTGCAGCGCAGGTGCAGTGAGGGCCATGTCGCAAGTTTTTGTACACACCTGCAGCACCTCACGCAGTACAGAAGCAATGAATACCAGCAGTGATTTTGGTTTTTTGAATTTAAGTTTGAGTTGGTTGTTTAGTTTAATTGATTACATTATTTTGATGTGAATTTCTGATTCTTGTTGTTTGTGTTACACACCTGCAGCGAAAATAAGCATTGATTTTGATAGTTATATACATTCTTTTGTTCTTATCTTTGTTTATTTTATTTTTTTTATTTGATTTGATTTTGATTTAATTTATTTTACGCACCTGCAGCGGGTGCGTGCGTCCTGCCCTGCCGTAGTTAAGTCTTTCAGCAGCACCACCAGCAGCCGCAGTGCTGCTGCCACAGGTTTTAGAAGCAACATTAGATAAGCATTGATTTTTATAGTTAGATATATTTTATTTTGTAATTATCTTTGTAATTTTCATTTTGTGTATTTATTTATTTGATTTATTTATTTTGTTCATTTTATGCACCTGCATCGCGTGCGTGCATCCCGCCCGGCTGTGGTTTGGTCTCGCAGCAGCACCACCAGCAGCCGCAGTGCTGCTGCCACAGGCAACATAAAAGCAATACAAATTAAGCAATGACATAAGGCAACTAGAGCAATAAGCAGCAGGCAGTATAGAAGCAATAAAGATCTAGCAATGACGTTTTGCACACCTGCAGCGGGTGCGTGCGTCCTGTCCAGCTGTGGTTCGGTCACGCAGCAGCACCACCAGCAACCGCAGTGCTGCTGCCACAGGTTCTAGAAGCAATATTAATTAAGCATTGATGTTGATGGTTTGACATTATTATTCTGTTCTTATCTTTGTGAAGTGTATTTTAATTATTTCATTTCATTTTATTATTTAATTAATTGAATTATTTTATTTGAATTATTTTACGCACCTGCAACGTGTGCGTGCGTCCTGTCCTGCCGTTGTGCGGTCACGCAGCAGCACCACCAGCAGCCGCAGTGCTGCTTCGATCCCCGGCCTAGTAGCAGCATCTGACAGCTGACTCAGCAGTGCTGCTGCTGGCGGTGGCGGAGCAGCACCAACTGGGATGAGCCCTGTGAAAAGAGGAAGAAACGCAGAAGCACAACAGTACAATAAGTTGATGTAGGTGCAGGTTAGGAGAAAAATGTCAGGCAGTAGCAGCACCAGCAGCAGCAGTGCCGTTTCCATTTCCGGCCGAATGGCAGCATCTGACAGCTGACACAGCAGTGCTGCTGCTGGTGGTAGGGGGGTGCTGCTGCTGCTGGGTGCCAAACCTGTGTTGACATACAAATCCGCAAGGCAGCAGCAGCAGTGTTGGGTGCGGGGGATTGACGGAAACATCATGCAGCAGCAGCAGCCGCAGCGCTGCTTGAATGCCCAGCCGAATGGCGGCATCTGACAGCTGAGATAACAACGCATCTGCTGGCGGTGGCGGGGTGCTGCTGCTGCTGGGTGCCAAACCTGCATTGTGAGACATAGCAGCAATGGCAGCAGCAGCGGTGTTGGGTGCGGGTTTTGACAGAAACATCATGCAGCAGCACCACCAGCAGCAGCAGCAGCAGCCGCAGTGCTGCTTCAATCCCCAGCCGAGTGGCAGCATCTGACAGCTGAGATAACAGCGCTGCTGCCGGCGGTGGTGGTGGAGTACTGCTGCTGCTGCTGCTGGGTGCCAAACCTGCATTGACACAATTAACAGCAATGGCAGCAGCACCGATAACAACAGCAACCTGCTATGCGTCATGGCAAGAAGGTCAGTGTGCTATAACAGACGATGACAAATAACATGTGTAGCACAGAAGCAGCCAGAAGAAACATAACATACCTGCTGCCTGCAGAGACACCCCAGATACCCCCGTTTTTATTGAAGGCAAACTTCAATGGAACAAAGCGCATGTCTTACGTGCAGTTGTTTAGCACAGGAACGGGCAACAAGGTACAGACACCAAAAGCAACAGCTTGTACAAGATCACAAGCCAACCCACGGGGCCGCTGCTGCTGGGCGCTGCTGCTGCCAGCCATACAGACAAACACACCTGACCAAAAACGTACAAAGCTGCACACACAGCATGCTGTGCGAATGCGGCGTGCAGTCTGTGTGGGCCACCAGCATAAAAAATTCCACATGTCTAGAATACAAACGGCCAGCAAAAATATGACATACATGCAGCTTGCAGCAGCGGCAGCCCTGCTAGTGCCGTCAGCAGCACAGGGCAGCTGCTGCTGCTGCTGCCAGCCAGCACTGTAGCACCTCAGCACAACAGCTCTACCAAACGACACGTACGATGCGCAACCACCATTGTTTGCATGATGCAATTGAGTTCAGCAGGCAAAGTGAACCAGCCAAAACACAAGAGTGCATCAAACAATCCATACCTGCAGCCTGCAGCAGCGGCAGTCCTCCCAGGGCAGTCAGCAGCACGGGGCAGCTGCTGCTGGGTGCTGCTGCTGCCAGCCAGCACTGCAGCAGCAGCATGTCCGGCAGCAGCAGGAACTCCTTGCTCTGCAGCAGCAGCAGCAGCAGCAACACCTGTGTCAGCAGCAGCAGCATGTCTGGCAGCAGCATGAACTCCTTGCTCTGCATCAGGGGCAGCAGCAGCGACAGCAGCAGCGAATGACTAGACATCCTGACGGCGCCAGGTGCGCAGTTTGCTGACCCTTGTATGAGCTGCCTGGCAAGCAGGCAACCACCAGGTATCACAATCTGCAACAACGCTCGCATCACACATTGGTTCCTAAAACCTAAAACCTGGAGTATCATCAACCCAATACCCTGAGGCGCTGGCATTGCACACAATGTGCTGGCATTCAGGCGGTGGCTGCGTCCAAGGCCTCCCTATTCATCTACTTGCTGTTCAGACAGGAAAAGGGATGCTATTCACCTTCAGAAAGGAAAAGGTATGCTTGAGAATCTGCCTCTTATCATATAGTAGATCCTGAGTGCGCTGAGATGCTGCTACTTGGAGCACTTTCGGTTTTCAGCCACAATAAGGGTGCTGGCAGGTGTAGACAGCGATATGCGGACGTGGCAGGGGCAGATGAAGGAGGTGGGACGCCCTCCCGTCCTTAAACGTCAAACACACCCTCAAACATTCCTCCTCCGTACCATCTCACCGCGTACTAGGTGTTGAGTGCGCTGACAGCGATATGCTTCTCATGTTCTTTCATGCTATTGAATGTGCATTGGCATTGCGCAGAATGACAACATAGCCGATGGCTGCTGCGCCCAAGAGCTGCTGCTATTCATTATTGGATTATATATCCTTGAAACGTATGCTGCAAACACTGTCACATACCGAGTAGTAGATCTTGAGTGCACTGGCAGCATTCTCCCCATTGCTCACCCTGACAGTGTCATATTCGCCATTGTCTAATGGCATAAATTGTGCGTAACACGTGTTGAAACTGTCGCCCACCGAGTAGTAGATTCTGAGTGAGCAGGCAGCATTCTCCCCGTTGCGCACCCACAGGTGGCATGCAAGAACAGACACATCTCTCCAGCCTGCTGCTGCTGCTGCTGCTCTGCCGACACCATTGCACGATGTGTGTGCACCAAGAAACTGCTGCTGTTCCGCGTCAGGTAAAGCGATGCTTCACAAATCGTAACTCACTGAGTAGTAGATTTTGAGTGCACTGACAGCATCCTCCCCGTTGCGCACCCACAGGTGGCCCTGCAGCTGCAGAAAAAGAAGACAGCAGTGCAGTACAGAAAGAAGGCAGGTTTGAATGCATGGAACATAGATAAGAGCATTTACTAAAAGTAATCACAGATGTATTCTATGTTCAGATCTTTTGCAACTCTAGCATCATGTCAGTATTCTTTCATATTTGGTCGTCATCGTTGCGCACCCACAGGTGGCCCTGCAGCTGCAGCACACAGCAAACAGGAACAAAGCAGATTGTGTGATAAAAAATAGGGGTGCACAGCAGATAAACAGAGAGATGCAGTTACTGCTTGAGGTGCGACTGAAAACGGCAATGTATCGTCCAAAACACAGAAGACAGCAGTTGCATGCAGAAACATTATTCGGCAATCGGTTACAACTTACTCCTTGCAGGAGGGGGCGACCACATCAAAAATCCTCTCTCAAATCAGCCGGGGTAAAATTGCAGGTTGTAATTCGTACAGCAGCACAAAGCAGCATGTTTTCCGCATCATATATGTAGTTGCACTGTTACTAAACCATTTGATTACATGAGTTCAGTTTGAAGGCAGTGAGGTTTTTTAGCCTCACCTGAACCAGCCAGGCATGAGTCAGCAACACATGCTTCGTGCAATATGCATCAGTCCGCAGCATAATTTGTGCATTTGTTATTCATTTGTGCTATTTCAGACTCATCTTATTTCTTCATATTGTTATTTGTTTATTCATATTTAAAAGCTGACACGTTTGTCAGCCTCACCTGAACCAGCCAGGCATGAGTCAGCAGCACATGCTGCGCCAGACCTTGCCAGTCCAGCGCCCACAGCTGCTGACACAGCTGCTGCTGCTGCTGCTGCGGTGCTGCTGATGCCAGGGAGTAATCCATCACCGCCTTTACACACTGTGCCACCATTCTATGAAGTGGCAGGTGCATGGACACCGGCAGTTGACCCTCAAGCAGCTGCTGCCATGAGCCCTGAACCTCGGACATGCTTGAACCCTGCTGCTGCTGCTGCTGGGGCAGCAGTGATGCGTCCTCATCTGCTGCTGCACCATGAGTTGTAGCAGAAGCAACTTCCACAACTGGCGACACAACAGCAGGAGCATCCACGGCAGCATCAGCTGCTGCTGCTGCTGCTGCTGCAGCCTCGGCCGCAGGTCTGACAGCTATAAACATAATGGTTTCAGCTATGGCTGAAATGCCAGTCGGAATGCTGGCTGGGATCCTAGCCACAAGAGACAGCAGCTCAGCAGTGATCATGCCAGTGTTGGCAATCCAGGCTTGCAGGGCAGCAAAGTGCTGCTGCTGCTGCTGCTGCTGCTGCTGCATGAACTGCAGCCGGGATAGAATGGCTGTTACCTCTACAGTGAAAAGGCGATCATACAGTGCGCTCAGTTGAAGCAGTTGATGACTCATCACTCCAGCTGCTGCGGCCGCAGCTGCTGCTGCTACTCCCTGCTGCTGCTGCTGCTGTTGCTGCTGCCCACGCACGATACACGACAGCACATTTGCCTCGCCAGCTGACACCCCAAGCCGCAGGGCATGCAACCACCGCTCACTCAGCCCTGCAGCCCCTAAACCCTGATCTGGGGTGCCGACAGCTCCTAAACCCTGGACTAACAACTGATCTAGGAACCGCTGATGCAGCTGCTGCAGGAGATGTGCCAAAAAGGGGTCAGCTGCAAGGTAGTGCTGCAGCAGCGTTTCTAGCCGGACATTTTGCACCTGCAGCTCTTCAGTAGTAGCCCAACGGTCCATGGCTTCGAAAAGCTGCACTGGCTGCTGCTGCTGCTGCTGATCCCAAGTGACCACCAACTCATGCACATGCTGCAGCAGAAACGCAGCACCCGGTCGCAACAGCTGGAGGTCAACACCAGCAACAACACCGCTTGCAGCAGCAGCAGCAGCAGGTGGCGCACGTGCTGCTGCACCTGCTGCCGCTAGCACTGCTTCCAACCCCTGTGTGCCATCAGCCCTGCTGAGGCTCCTGTACACAGCAGCAACATAGTTACTGCTGCTGCTGCTGATGCTTGGAAGTCCAGTGCGACTGACATGCTGCTGCTGCTGCTGCCGTCGCTGCTGCTCCTCTGACCCCCAAGCAGTGGCAGCAGCTGCTGCTGTTGCTGCTGCATTGGACAGCAGCTGCAGGACGGCAGTATCGTCTGTGCCTCCTGCCGCTGCTGCTGCTGCTGCTGGTGCCGCTGCTGCTGCTGCTGCTCGCCTGTGCACAAGTCCATCCAACATCTGCAGGCAGTATCAACAGCAACACAGTGGCAGCAGGAGAAGCATTTTTTAGGTAAAGCGGCGTAGCATGCACGTGGACAGTGCCGCATGCATATCATATGACTCACAGCCGGCAGTGCAAAACCCAAGTTCCCCCATTGCAGAAGCAGACCAGAAACCAGTTGAAAAACAAAGCTGACCCTCCTACAGACACCGCTGGTGCTGCTGCTGCTGCTCGCCTGTGCACAAGACCGTCCAACATCTGCAGGCAGTATCAACGGCACCAGCAGTTGCAGCAGCAGTTGTAACAACCGGACCTGTGAAATTGCAGTCACAGCAGCAGTCACAAGTGTTGTGCAGGGCTACACGCGTCAAACATGAGACACTCAAGTGCAGGATGAGTTGCTAAACAGAAACACTGTGACATGACTCGCTGGTTGTCTGAGCCAGCACCACTTGTAGGTTGCCAGAGGCCTTGACTTGGTCGGTGGGCTGAGCCATGTCATGATGTGTGTGCAAGGCCACAGGAGTCAAGCACATGACAATGCCAATTGCAGAACCAGATGCAGAGCACGATGGCAACAGATGCAGAACCAGGCAGCAAAAACAAAATGCAAAACAGCAAAGCAGCACCTCACCTCACTGACTGTCAGCGCCAGCACCATTTTTAATCGCCTTAGGCTCTGCTTTGGTCGGTGGGTGCGCCATGACAACCCCCAATGCACAACCAGAACAAACACCAGATGAAAACCAGACATAACACCCTGGATAAAAAAAGAGAGCAGCACTCACCTCGCTGATTGTCAGCGCCAGCACAATTTCCAAGTTGCCAGATGCCTTGACTTGGTCGGTGGGCTGAGCCATGTCGCCAAATGCCAGCCGAGTCATAGGCAACAGGCCCTGCAGCACACACGGCACATGTATTACGTTGCTAGATTCAACCAGGAGTGGGAGCCACAATCACTGCAAAAAGAATGTTAATTAAAATTATTGATCATTATTATTCTCAACAACAGCGCACCTGCACCTCCCTCATTAATCCCAGCAGCTGCTGCTGGTACAGCTGCTGGTCTGACAGCAGCTGCTGGTCTGACAGACAACCACAGCAAATCCTGCTAACACGACCCGACTGAATGGATAATAATAAGGATTATGAATAGTCGCTGATCATCAACTTAACTAGTAGTTAACAATTACTATAATCAAAATGATAATTGTCAGCTGTAATGACATCGGCTCTACCACTGGTCAACTTGGCACAGTACAGCAAAAGGCACACACTATCCACTGACTATTATCAACAGCGCACCTGCACCTCCCTCATTGATTCTTCTTCTTATTATTAACTAAAATTATTGATTATTATTATTCTCAACAACAGCGCACCTGCACCTCCTTCATTAATCCCAGCAGCTGCTGCTGGTACAGGTGCTGGTCTGACAGAAGCTGCAGGGCGGCAGGGCCATGATGCAGCACAGTGGAAATGTCACGCAGCACACGCCTGCAGCAGCAGCAGCAGCAGCAGCAGCAGCAGCAGCAGTAAACACGTAGCTGAGAGGGCGGCAGGGTCGTGATGCAGCTGCAGAGCAAAATCCAACACGTTTGACAGCAGCAGCAGCAGCAGCAGCAGCAGCAGCAGCAGCAGCAGCAGCAGCAGCAGCAGCGACCAACATTTAAACCGAAGCCAGCAGAGCAGAAGCATGCACATTAAACAACAGAAGCCGGGTGCCTGAAAACAGGGTTTTGGTGCACCTGTACGCGTTGATTCTGTTCAGGAACCTGTGCCTGTAGCCAGAGGCTAGCCCCATCAGGGCAGCAGCAGCTGCCTCAGCACTCGGTGGCAGCCCCTTGTGGTGGGGCGTCATGTGATTTTTTTAAAAACCGAAAAAAGCCAAAACACAGCCAAACATGTCCACAACCAAAACAAAGCCAAACCAGCGATCTGCAGAGCAAAATCCAACACGTTTGACAGCCAAGCGCACCTGTACGTGTTGATTCTGTTCAGGAACCTGGTGGGGCGTCATGTGACCATTTCAAAGCCAAAACAACAGCAGGAATGAAGCCATACCAGTGGCCTGCAAACCGAGAAAATTAACAACAACAAAAACAAAGCACACTTGT
Organism: Tetradesmus lagerheimii; assembly: GCA_902809745.2. Taxonomy (NCBI): domain Eukaryota; kingdom Viridiplantae; phylum Chlorophyta; class Chlorophyceae; order Sphaeropleales; family Scenedesmaceae; genus Tetradesmus; species Tetradesmus lagerheimii. The sequence goes on along the minus strand of CADDIJ020000904.1, from coordinate 6,883 downwards.
ACGCTTTGATTCTGTTCAGGAACCTGTGCCTGTAGCCAGCAGCTAGCCCCATCAGGGCAGCAGCAGCTGCCTCAGCACTCGGTGGCAGCCCCTTGTGGTGGGGCGTCATGTGATTTTTTTAAAAACCGAAAAAAGCCAAAACACAGCCAAACATGTCCACAACCAAAACAAAGCCAAACCAGCGATCTGCAGAGCAAAATCCAACACGTTTGACAGCCAAGCGCACCTGTACGTGTTGATTCTGTTCAGGAACCTGGTGGGGCGTCATGTGACCATTTCAAAGCCAAAACAACAGCAGGAATGAAGCCATACCAGTGGCCTGCAAACCGAGAAAATTAACAACAACAAAAACAAAGCACACTTGTACGCTTTGATTCTGTTCAGGAACCTGTGCCTGTAGCCAGCAGCTAGCCCCATCAGGGCAGCAGCAGCTGCCTCAGCACTGGCTGGCAGCCCCTTGTGGTGGGGCGTCATGTGACACTTTTTTATCAAAGAAAATCCAAACAGCCACAATACAGCCAAACCAGTGGCCTGCGAACTGAAAATTCAACAAAAACAACAGCAAAGCACACCTGAACGCGTTGATTCTGTTCAGGAACCTGTGCCTGTAGCCAGCAGCTAGCCCCATCAGGGCAGCAGCAGCTGCCTCAGCACTGGCTGGCAGCCCCTTGTGGTGGGGTGTCATGTGACGACCAACATCAGCAGCCAGGCTTGTAGCTGTGCTCAGCAGCTGCTGCAGCAGCGATTGCTGCTTCATCAGCCTCATTGTGGTCTGCAAAGGGAATGGAAAGACAGAAAATGAGACCATCAGTTGAGATAACCGCAGTTTTGAGAACCAGAAAAAAACAACGAAGGGGGGGGGGGGTGTCATGTGACGGCCAACGTCAGCAGCTCGGCTTGTAGCAGTTGCCAGCAGCTGCTGCAGCAGCGACTGACGGGCCATCAGCCGCATGGTGGTCTGCAATCAAGAAAAACAGGATGACATGCATGTGCAGTGATGAAACGCCAGATAGTCACCACATATAATAGATAAAACAACATCAACATCAACAGGGCAGGGGGGCATTTCAGCTGCATGGTGGTCTGCAGGACAAGATGTATGAGTGGCAATGACAGAGTGGGGATCAGGCAATAGTGAAAACAGCTGTCAGAGGACGAGCTGGAAATGACATGTTACATAACAAAAGGTAACTCTTCGGAGCACCACAGACAAAGAGTATGGGGAGACATCGCATGAGCAGAGAGCAGAAAGCGCACAAATAATGCAACCTCCGGCGCCGCCTTCAAATGCTGAGAATAACATGTTACATGGCAACGTAACACTCCCTACCTCTTCTGAGTTGAACAGCTGCACCGTAGACCTGTCCAGGGCAGCAGACAGTGCATCAGCAACAGCATCCTCCCTTGCCGACACCACCAGTTGAAAATAACATGTTACATGCACCAAAAGTAACATGCCCTACCTCTTCTGAGTTGAACAGCTGCACCGTAAGCCTGTCCAAAGCAGCAGAAAGTGCATCATCATCAGCATCCTCCTGCTCTGACAATCTCAAATAACAGGCTTCAAGCCAAAAAAATAACAGTGTTTTTGTTACAAACGCACCTCTCCCAAGTTGAACAGCTGCACCGTAAGTTAGTCGAAAGCAGCAGACAGTGCATCAGCAGCAGCATCCTCCTGCTCTGACAATCTCAAATAACAGGCTTTAAGCCAAAAAGTTAAAGTGTTTTTGTTACAAACGCACCTCTCCCAAGTTGAACAGCTGCACCGTAAGTTAGTCGAAAGCAGCAGACAGTGCATCAGCAGCAGCATCCTCCTGCTCTGACAATCTCAAATAACAGGCTTTAAGCCAAAAAGTTAAAGTGTTTTTGTTACAAACGCACCTCTCCCAAGTTGAACAGCTGCACCGTAAGTTAGTCGAAAGCAGCAGACAGTGCATCAGCAGCAGCATCCTCCTGCTCTGACAATCTCAAATAACAGGCTTTAAGCCAAAAAGTTAAAGTGTTTTTGTTACAAACGCACCTCTCCCAAGTTGAACAGCTGCACCGTAAGTTAGTCGAAAGCAGCAGACAGTGCATCAGCAACAGCATCCTCCCTTGCTGACCCCACCAGCTGAAAATAACATGTTGCACGGCAAAGTCAACACGCCGTACCTCTTCTGAGCTGAACAGCTGCACCGTAAGCCTGTCCAAAGCAGCAGACAGTGCATCAGCAACAGCATCCTCCCTTGCCGACCCCACCAGCTGCAGCAGCCAGCTGTAACAGTCCAGCAGGTGCGTCGTCGTGTCATATTTGAACTGACTGTCATATAACATCAAAAGTAACAATGTAACAGCCTCGGTCAGCAGCTGTCCCTTGGGATCGTGGCTGCAGGGGGCCATTGTCGGCAGCAGCAACAGCAGCCGTCGAAGCAAGCAGCCTTGCTGGTGTGGTGCTCTGCATGGCAATGCAGCGTCAGCAGGTGCTGACTGCCCAGAGAGAGCCTGAGCTACTGACCACAGCTGAGCCTGTGCAAATGCCAGCTGCTGCTGCTGCAGCGGCTGCTGCTGCTGCTGCAGAGGTGGGTGCGGCAGCTGGCCAAAACCCCAATGCTGCGGCTGCTGCTGCTGCAGCAGCATATTTACAGCACAGCCCTGCTGCTGCTGCTGCTGCTGCTGCTGCTGCTGCTGTGGCACCGCCATCAGCTGCTGCGGAGGCAGCAGCACGATATCGCACGCCATGCTGCGTATGGGTGCAACCTTGAGCAGCGGCTGCAGCCATGTCAGCAGCGCTACAGCCTGCTGCTGCATGGCTGCTGCTGCTGCTGCTGCTGTGGTGGCATGAGCTGCAGGTGGTGCGCTGTCAGCGTTGCTCGACAGCTTGGCAAGACCTGCAGGCATCCACCAACGTTGAGCCATGTAAAAAGAGGGCAGGAAGGCGTGTGAGAATCAATCAATGTAGCAGCCAAGCAGTAATGTTGATCAGCGTATACCAACAGAATACTGAGGTGGGTTCGAGCAGCAGCTGCAGCCATGTCAGCAGCGCTACAGCCTGCTGCTGCATGCTGGCTGCTGCTGCTGCTGTGGTGGCAAGAGCTGCAGGCGGGTTGTCACTGCTTGACAGCTTGGCAAGGCCTGCAAACGTCAAACAACCACAGAATTGATGTAGACACCATACGCACTTTACACCTGAATTTATTTATTAAATCATTTATTTGTTAAATTTTTTATTTTCTTTTGATAATTAATTTAATTATTTATTTATTCACTTACTTACGTACTTTCTGATTGAATATTGCTTATTGATTTATTCATTAATTATCTATTTATTCAATTCGACATGCGCAACTTCCATGTACAGCACAGTCTGCAGCAGCACCACTCGCAGCAGCGGCTCCAGCAAACTGCTGACAAGCCACATCTCACTAAAATCGGATGTCAATTGAAGAAAGTCAACAGGCGCACCTTCCATGCACAGCACAATTTGCAGCAGTACCACTCGAAGCAGCGGCTCCAGCAAACTGCCAAAAAGTGGTGGCAGCGGCGGCAGCAGCGCCTGAGGCACCACTGTGACATCCAACAAGAGCCGTTTGTTAATAACACACAATAACACGCGCACCTTCCATGCACAGCACGGTCTGCAGCAGCACCACTCGCAGCAGCGGCTCCAGCAAACCAGCAAGGGCTGGCGGCAGTGGCGGCAGCAGCGCCTGTGGCACCAACGGACTGTGTTTGAAGCAGCAACCTGCGCAGCAGCAGCAGCAGTGGCGGTGGTGTGGCGGCGGCAATCCATCAAATGAAGCCATGAGCACAACATAGCCACAGCAAACCGTATTTTCGAGTGCATGATTTGAACTAGAAGAGGGGACAATGGCGGCAGCAGCGCCTGAGGCACCAACGGGCTGTGTGCCGGGCAGCAACCTGCGCAGCAGCAGCAGCAGCAACAGCAGCAGCAGCAGCGGCAGCAGCAGCAACAGCAGCAGCAGCAGCAGCGGCAGCGGCGCAGCAGCAGGAGCAGCAGCGGCGGCAGCAGCAGCAGCAGCGGCGGCAGCAGCAGCAGCAGCAGCAACAGCAGCAGCAGCAGCAGCGGCAGCGGCGCAGCAGCAGCAGCAGCAGCGGCGGCAGCAGCAGCAGCAGCAGCGGCAGCAGCAGCAGCAGCAGCAACAGCAGCAGCAGCAGCAGCGGCAGGGCAGCAGCAGCAGCGGCGGCAGATGACAGTATGAAGGCACGAGTACGAAGGAAACACGGTGAACCGTGTTGTTGTAGTGCAGATGTTGGGCTATTGCCACGAGCCTGCTGTTTTCTTGCATCTAAAACTACGCCGATGCTTTGGATGCTTAAAAGGCGACACACCTTTTGCTTTCCAAGAGGCCGCGTCACCGCAAATACAATACGCAGCAGAATTGCGGCATGCTGAGAGCCGCATGATTAGGGCATTTAGCATAATACCGCAAAATGCCTGCAGCGACAGCAGCATCAAACACTGTACTCCCACCTGCTTTTCAGGAAGATACGTCACCACAGTCGCACCAACAAGAACCCACTGGCATATTGAGAGCCGGTGTCAACACAGCATACAGCGTAAGACCGCATATCTTCTGCATGCATATGTGCACTCTTATGCTGCGCAGCAACAGCATTAAATCCCACCTTCTGCTTTTCAGGAGGACACGTCACCACAGTCACACCAACCAGAAGAACCCACTGGCATATTGAGAGCCGGTGTCAACACGGCATACATCATCAGACTGCATATCTTCTGCTTGCAGATATGCACTTTTCTGCTGCGCAGCAACAGCATTGAATCCCACCTTCTGCTTTTCAGGAGGACACGTCGCCACAGTCACACCAACCAGAAAAATCCACTTGCAGATTGAGACCCGGTGTCATCACAGCATACAGCATCAGATTGCATATCTAATGCATGCAGATATGCAGTCTGATACTGCGCAGCATCATACAACAGAACCCCACCTTCTGCTTTATAGGAAGATACGTCACCACAGTCACACCAACCAGAAGAACTCACTGGCACATCAAGAGCCGGTGTCAACACAGCATACAGCATCAGACTGCGTATCTAATGCATGCAGATATGCAGTCTGATGCTGCGCAGCAACAGCATTGAATCCCACCTTCTGCTTTCCATGAGGACACGTCACCACAGTCGCAGCAGCCGCCAGCGCCCGATCTGTAGCAGACACAGCACGCAGCACAATACGGCGTTTGCAACATTGAAAGATTTGAATAAATGCAGGACACGTCATTTGTATGTTTGCTGGCTACTGTGCACATGCTGTGTTCACCACCACAAGCAGCAGCCGCCAGCGACAGACCTGCAGAAGACACGCAGTGCAAGGCCATTGCCATACAGCAGCGCATTGCGGTGACGCATGCTGCATGTATGCTGTGCATGGTGAAAGTGTGGTGCATTTTCGGGGTGCAACACGGCCGTGATCAAAAGGTGCCAGCAGCCGCAGCAGCCTCCAGCGCCAGACCTGCAATACCTGCAATACGGCGCTCGCAACATTAGAACATTAATGTTGAAAAGCAGAATAGACATACTTGCAGCAGACACGCCACGCGGCACAGACAAAAAAATCATGAGTTTTGAATCTGGCGTGTTTGCTGCTGATTGCAGGACATGTCAGTTGAAGGTACCAACACTCGCAGCAGCAGCCAGCGACAGATTTGCAGCAGACGCAGCATGCAGCACAAACAAACGTGTACATCAATTCAACACTCAAAGTGATTGCAGGACACGTAATTCGTAGGTTGTCCAGACCTCAAGCAGACACGCCACGGAGCACAAACAAACATTTAGATCAAATCAACACTCAAAGTGATGGCAAGACACGTCATTCGTAGGTTGTCCAGACCTGCAGCAGACACGCCACGCAGCACAAACAACACTCCATTGAATTTGGCGTGTTTGCTGCTGACTGTAGGACATGTCACTCGTCTGTTTGTTGACTAACACGTCACCCCCCAACCAAACAGTCACCAGCACCAGTACAGTGTACGCACCTGTACATGATGTAGTCGTGTTGCTCGTGCCCTCCCGCTTTGAAGCAGCTGATGCACACTGCTGAAGAGCTGGTGACCGCACACGTCTTGCACCTGCACGCACAGCCACCACAAACCGTTACCTTGCATAGGCCATGGGTACATAACGGGCTACCAGTGGGGGCTTCAAGCAAACAAGGCTAATTGCAAGTCTGCGCCATGTCTTGGATTTTGCATGGCCACCATTTGAGCCACATGCAGATGCGCCACATAAGCACTAACCTGTAGCCGTCCACACTGCTGTGCAGGGCCCATTGCCAGATGCCGGCTGCATCTAAGGTTTAAAAAACCCTACCTTCCTCCTGCAACCCTAAAGCCTACACCCTAAACGCACCTGTAAACGGTTGCGCCAGCCGTCCACACTGCTGTGCTGATTGCATGCCAGCACCATGTTTTGAACAAAGAAAAGCGACCATACGCTACAACTGACGCACCTGTACGCAATAGCACCAGCCGTCCACACTGCTGTGCAGGGCCCGTTGCCAGATGCCGGCTGCACCATCAACCACTTAATCCAAAAATGCATGCCGACTGATCCAAAAATGACGCACCTGTACGCGACTGCGCCAGCCGTCCACGCTGCTGCGCAGGGCCCGTTGCCAGATGCCTACCATAATGCTACTTGCAGGTTGCCGGCCAAGGTGCTGAAATACTTTTGATATCATAACAACAAACAGAAAACGCACCTGTACGCGATTGCGCCAGCCGTCCACACTGCTGTGCAGGGCCCATTGCATGTCCAGCTAGCTGTTTACATCATCAACCACAGTATGCATGGTGCTATAGGCCGGAGCAACAACTGACCTGTACGCAATTGCGCCAGCCGTCCACACTGCTGTGC
>CADDIJ020000902.1:0-29532 GCA_902809745.2 Tetradesmus lagerheimii | reverse complement strand
TATGGTCTGACGCTTGCGGCTGCTGCACCGCTGCCATTGCTGCTGCTGCAGGGGTTGCTTGGTCACCTGCTGTTTTCGGAGCAGATCAGCAGCAAATGGGCAGCAGGCATCACCCTAGTCACTGCTGGCCTAGTGCTCATAAACAAGTCAGTGGTCAGCCCAGTAGCGGAATCACCACCACCAGCAGCAGCAGCAGCACTGCAAGGGCAGCAGCAGCAAGGCAAGAGCAAAGCAGCCTGACTGCGCCAGTGATATGGGGCAACAGCAGGTCAGCGGCTGCTGCAGCAGCAGCTGCTGTGAATGCACACAGTATAGCAGCGCACTGCGCCTTCAGCAGGAGAATGAACAGCAGTTTAACATGTACACATAGCAGCCTCGGCAGCAGCAGCAGCAGACCAAGCGTCTCAAGCAGATGTGTTGGCGATGCTTCATCACACAGCGGCACAGCCGTGGACGCAGAAGCAGCAGCAGCAGCAGCAGCAGCAGCAGCAGCAGCAGCAGCAGACCCAGACACTGCAGTACAGATATGCAGCATTCAGGGCAGCAGCAGTAGCAGCAGCAGCAGCAGTCGCAGTGATCGGCGAGCGAAGCGTCAAGCAGCAGCAACAGCAGGCCTTGATGACGACCCAACAGAACAGCTTGGACGCCTCAGCTACCGCATGCTTGTCAGTTATGACGGCACGGCTTACTCTGGCTGGCAGTTACAAACACGTGCAGTGACGATACAGGGCGAGATTGAACGTGCACTGAGTACGGTTTTGAGAGAAGGCCGCAGGTGCTTGGGGGTGTGTGCTGCGGGGCGACTGATGCTGGCGTGCATGCCAGAGGCCAGGTGGGTGGCTGGGTGTGAACTTCACAGTTGAAGATCATTTTCGGTGTGTGAACTTCACACTGGGCAAGTGTCGACTGTCCATGACCGGGGGTGTCTGCATAGCAGGGCGAACTGATGCTGGTCTGCCAGAGGCCAGGTGGGTGGCTGGGTGTGAACTTCACAGTTGAAGATCTTTGTGTGCTGTTTGAACTTCACATTGGGCAAGTGCCGATCTCCATGACAGGGGGTGTCTGCATAGCAGGGCGAACTGATGCTGGTCTGCCAGAGGCCAGGTGGGTGGCTGGGTGTGAACTTCACAGCTAAAGATCTTACTATGGTGTGTGAACTTCACACTGGGCAAGTGTTGACTATCCATGACACGCACAAATTCATGCAAGCTCAGTGCCCTGCTGCTGCTGCTGGCTGCAGGTTGTGCAGTTTTTCACCAACAGCAGCAGCATCAACCCAGCAGCACTGCCCTACAAGCTCAACTCGCTGCTGCCACATGACATTCGCGTCTTCTGGATGCGGCAGACAGCACCGGACTTCAACGTTACTGTGTCAGCGCTGCGCAAGGTGAGGTATTTGCAGGATAATCTGTCGAGGTGTGACCCGAGTACTTGTCTTCTGGGCCTGACAAACAGCCACCCGCTTCTAGCATTCTGGCAGTGACGGCAAATGCCATAGCTACAGTGTTCCTGTGATCTGTGTGCATTCCACTTGGTACATACTACGCAATGTGATCTCACTGGCACGGCATCATTAGTGCAATACCTGCTCATTGGGACTTGCTGACTTAGTTGCGTTGTCGCTACGAGCTGCATAACATGCTCCCTCAGCTGCAGCTGCATCACATGATGCTCCTGCTTTGCTGCCATCATTTCACTGCAATCTGCTCTGCTGCAATCGCTTGTTGCCCAGACATACCACTACCATCTAGATACAGGGGCCGCACACGACCCCCTCCGCAGCCGCTGCAGCCACCACCCCCGCAAGACCTTCGACCTGCATGCAATGCACGCAGGCGCTGCGCTGCTGCATTTGTGCTACAGCCACCAGCTGCAGGCTTATGTCATGTCTGACTCTGCTACAGCCGCATGCTTTCAATTGACGCGTTGCTGCCTCTTTCCCTGTACCACTTCCGCCTTCACCTCCTATCCTCTGCTGTGTATACACACTGTTTTCCTCGCCAGACGTACCACTACCATTTAGACACGGGGGCTGCACACGACCCGCTGCGCAGCCGCTACAGCCACCACCCCCGCAAGGCCCTCGACCTGCATGCGATGCGCGAAGGCGCTGCGCTGCTTGTGGGCCGGCACGATTTCACGCAGTTCTCCAACAACAGCCCTGAGCGGTTGCGACGCAACCCGGTCAAAACCTTGGAGCGGCTCGACATTGTGCAAGATGGGCCCGCAGCAGTGCGGCTGGAGGTGCGTTATTGTTACTTTGCTTGGATCGTTGCAGTTGTGATTATGTTGTGTCAGGAGGATGTGTGTGGCGGCGGCTGTCAATGCTGTTCGTTTGCGGTTGCGGCGCAACCCCGTCAAAACATTGGAGCGGCTGGACATAGTGGAGGATGGGCCAGCTGCAGTGCGGCTGGAGGTACGCTATTGTGACTTTGCTTAGGTAGTGCTGTGTGAGTACCTGCAGTTGTGTCGCTTGTTGCAGTGACGTGATGATGGTGTTGACTAAGCAGCTGCAAGTGTGGTACCACACTCAAAGCTACCTAGTCAACCATCATTACGTCACTGCAACAAGTGACACCGGTGGCGGCTGTCTGTGCTGTTCGTTTTCGGCTGCGCGCAACCCTGGAGCAGCACGTACCTGATTTCCCAAAGACCATCACGTGACATTGAATGGCTCCGGAAGGGATCCGCATGTCTTCTGCTGCACTGCGGCTATTCACATAAGCAGGTGCAAGGCAGCGGCTTGTTGTACACGCAAGGGCGTGACATGACTGGAGAGCTGTACATGCATGTATGATCCCTTGCCTCTGCTGCCATCTACCATGATTCAGCAAGCTCTGCACCACTCGAAGCCTTGCTTCACCACTACTGTTTCAAACGGCGTTGCCACCTCACCCCTGAGTTTGAAGTGCTATTTCCTGCGGGCTTATCCTCACAGGTGCAAGGCAGCAGCTTCCTGTACAAGCAAGTTTGCAGCAAAATCAGAGCGCTGTACATGTGTGCATGACTTTGAGCTCTGTTGCACTGCTTGCGTTATGTCTGATTCTCTGCAGGTACAAGGCAGCGGCTTCCTGTACAAGCAAGTGCGACACATGATCGGGGCGCTGCTGGCTTTAGGAGAGGGCCGCATTGCGTTGCAGGACATTGCTGCACGCCTGGAAGTGGGAAACAACCAGCCGCCAGGTGCGATTTGAAAAGCAATTGTGCAACTGGCTACAGCTGCTGTAGAGTAGAGTTCAGACTGTTGTTCAACTCGAATGGTTCGAGTCCGTGATTCATTCACCGGAATGTGGGCAACAACCAGCCGCCAGCTGCGATTCAAAAAGCAATCAAGCTGTGCGTCTGGCTACAGCTGCTGTGGAGTAGAGTTCAGACTAAAGTTGATTTGAGTCCGTGATTCAATCACCGGAGTGTGGGCAACAACCAGCCGCCGGGTGCGATGATGCAGCTGCGGCTGCTGTAATGTGCGGATCAGCTGCAGCATATGCTTTTGGCAACCCCGCTCGTATAGCCCGCCATGCACAGCTTGTTCAAGCAGTGACTGTTACGCAGTGCGTCATGCAGGAGCCTTCTCCAGCTGAGCTGGGGCTTTGAGGCGTAACTGTAATGTTGCAGCAACAGGCATGCAGCTGTTACTGCATACCTGGCCACACGGAGCCATGTGTAGTGCACAACATGCCATGATGAGTTGTCGATTTGCAGGAGCTGGGGGGTGTCTGGCGTGGGTTCAATGTAGCTCCTGCCAAAGGCCTGCAGGTGTTACTGCAGGCCTGCCCCACACTTCCCTTGTAACATACTGTTATTTGAGAGAGAGTAGTTACATGTGGGTCCAGTCACCATCTCAGATGGTATGAGCCACCCCAAAATGAGCACAATGTCAACGCATGACGAAAGAAGATGAGCACACAATGTAGCCCATTGAGGCCATTATTCTGTTATTCTGCAGGTGCGGGCGGCTTCTGGCGTGGCTACAATGTGGCTCCCGCCAAGGGCCTGCAACTCTTTGATGTGGAATACCCTCCAGCAGTGGATGACCCTACAGCGCTGCTGTACCCAGACCTTCCGCATGACGAGTTCAACCGTGTGACAGGCTACATACCAGGAGCCAGCAGCGTAGATGAGGACTGAAATGTGAAGTGCAGCGGCTGCTGCTGTGCTGCCAGTGCGGTGACCAACGCATAATGCAGCAGCAGATCTCAGTGAGCTCTGCTGGACCCTAGCAAGAAATCGGGGTGCTTGATGGAGTTTAGAGTATGTTTGTGCATAAAATCAACTGGTTTGGCGTTGGGAGAAGAGAAGGCTTCACCAAGTGTCTCGCTCAGGCCTGCAGGACAATGTTGGCACCAGCCAGCTAAGTCACCACCAGCAGTTGCACTTGGCTACCAGAAGATTAGCACATCAAGTGCCACCTTCTTCCAGCTGTCCATCATCATTTGAATTGTATTTTGGCCCATGAAGTCTCCGAAAGAAGATAGATCCGAGTAGCGAGGCGACTGCACGCGTGGCTCGGTGTCACCGGCCGAGTCATCCATTTAGTGTAACAAACAAGACATCAAACTAATCCTGACTGCACCAAAGGAATTCAAAACTTGTTTGAAGCTACTGTGCCTTCACTTTGGCAACACATCCCGGCTATCTCTGCGGTGTCACCGAAGCGAGGATTTCGAGACCAGCATGCAATGGAAAGCCCAGTTGTCTCGTTCGGCTGGGAGTTGTATAAGCAGCTAATAGCCTCAAAGGACTTGACGAACTATGCAGCAGGCGCTGTCTTCAGCCCGCTATCGGTTTACTTGGCACTGGTGCTGGTTCTGCAGGGAGCAGGTAAGTTTGAATCACACACAGCCTTGTCGTCGCTTGATTCATCTCACAGTGAAGGTTTCATATGTATAAGCTTGTAGGAAATTTTCGAAGCAGCCCTCCAGCCCGAAGCGGTGCCCGTGCTGTCCAGCAGCAGCGCTAGCAGCAGCAGCGCATAAATGTCAGGCTCACCACACAGCCGCAGCAGCAGCTTAACAATGGTCCAAACCCAACGATCAACGTGTAGAACTTACAAAGACGCTGGGGTAGCATTGGCTCGTCGCGACTGCTCTTTCCTGTGCGGTTGCAGGGCCGCTGTCTCAAACACACAGGGAGCTCTGGGCAGCGCTGTCATGGTCTCCTCTCTTAGGCAACATAACAGCTCCAGCACTGATACAAGCAGAAGCCGCCCTTAACAACCAGACAATTGCACTGATAGCGTCACTGCTGGCGCAATCAAGCAGCAGCAGCAGCAGCAGCGGTGGCGGAACAGAGCTGGGCATAGCTAATGGCATATGGACCAAGCAGCTTCCTGTACTGAAGCGGTATGCAGACGACATGTGGCGGCTGTACAGGGTAAGTAGACACTGGCGCGGTAAGGCTGATATATGCACATATGCTCTTCTGAAAATGTTGGCTGCTGAGTCCGCAAGGTGTTGCCTGCTGCAGTACACTGCAGCCATCATGGCGGCATTATGATAATGGCAGGATGTGCTTGCTATGCTGCAGGATGTGCTTGCTATGATGCTTGCAGATCATGCCATCTGCAGGGGGTGAAATACGTTTTCACCCATGGGGCAAGCAGATTAGAAGTCATGATTGATTTATCTGATGATAACGGCTGCCTCACATCTGCGGGTTTTCCACACTGCATGCAGACCCCTGTCAAGGCAGTCAACAGCACAGATCCCATCAACAAATGGGCGCGTGATAAGACTGGTGGCCGCATCACGCAATCAGTACCCCCAGGCACAGCGTTTGACCTGATCATTACAAACGCAGTTTACTTCAGGTGTGAAGCTGCTACCTTTGCTCGTGAGCTGTGATTGATCAACCAATGCTGTTTTAATCAGTCTGCAGAGTGCGGACGCGGATGCGTTGGTTGCGAGTGGGGTGCTACCTGCTGTAACACTACACGCAGTCTGCAACAGCAGCTGCACATATTGTAACATATGCATGGCTTATCTACGCCATCAATCAGTAACACGTATTGGCCACTGTACATGTTCTTTGACCGCAGAGCTGCATGGCAGTACGCGTTTGACCCTGATGCCACAATGGACCAAGATTTCACAACCTACGTCAACAGCACTCCAAAGGTAAGGCATGAGCCTTCGAGTTGTGTTGATAGCAGCTGGCTTTTGAGCTCAGCGGTTATGCTCTGCAAGCGGTCAAACTATAGCTGTAAGTGATAGCCAACGCGACTCGAGACTGCTGCAGGCGGCAAGCATGTGCGCTGGTTTTATAGTAAGTGCGTCGTAAGTGGTTGCGTGTGTATCTGACCTGGCTGCTGGAGTGTAACCTAGCGAGAAGCCAAATGCAGCGGAAAATTGTGCCAGTCAAGAGCCATGAACGGACTGTGCTACACGCAATGAAGCGGCTTCATGTGTTGCTGGCTGCTGTCTCTACTGCTGCTGCTGCAGGTTGTACAAGTCAAGATGATGTACAGAAAGTTTCAAACCTCGGACCTCACAACAGGAGATGAAGTGCTGTATGGAACGCTTCCAGGCATGATGTTGCTGGCCGATGCTGATGCTGCTGTCTCTACTGCTGCTGCTGCAGGTCGTACAAGTCAAGATGATGTACAGAAAGTTTCAAACCTCGGACCTCACTACAGGAGATGAAGTACTGTACGGAACGCTTCCAGGCCGCTTCAGAGCAGTCAAACTGCCATACAAAGACAGCACCATTGTTGCATATGCAGTGCTGCCAGATCTGACGCGCTATAACAACGCAGGCGTGGATGCAGCGGCGGCTGAGATCGGTCCGAGGTTGTTATTTAACGCGTCACTTTGGAGTCCGATGTGGAGGTTTGGAGGGAAGCTGGAGGTGCAGATGCCGCGGTTCCACATAGCAACTGACCAGATACAGCTGAAACAGGTGAGTGCGTGTTTGAACAACAAATATTGCATGCATGCTGCTGTGTGGGCTGCAAAAGATTGGGGCTGTTGCAGAGCAGTGTGCCGTGTGGAGTTTCATGGCACCCCTACACGTGACAGCTCTGTGCTGCGATTTGGGTGCTGCTGGTTGTTGTTGTGGGGAGCGCTGCGGGCCCTGAACGACACGTGACGTTGTGCACAGCATTATTGTGTTTTGGCTTATGCGTGCCGACAGACAACAAAAGGAACAACATTGCAAGTAACTAACTCACTCAGCACGCATAATACTGCTGCTGCTGCTGCTGCAGGCGTTCAGGGCGCTGAACATTACGGCAGCGTTCAGACCCATGGCTGCCAACTTGAGCAGGCTCTCAGAGCAGCCGCTGTTCATCACAGACGTGCTGCAGTCGGTAAGCAGCAGCAGCTGTTGCAGGATGTTGTGCAGCATGTTGTGCAGCAGCAGCTTCTGAACCTGCTGTCGTTGCAACAGGGATCATACAACTCCAGCTGCAGCAGCTTGTGCAGGTGCTTGTGCAGCAGGTTGTTCTGCAGCAGCAGTCAGTAAGCATCAGTAGCTTCATATGTTCATACTGTTGTGTTCATCAGTGCACTGCACCGCTGGCAGCTAGCGCCGCTGCACGGTGCAGGTGATGGTTAAAGTGGACATTCCAGACACGAAAGCAGCAGCAGTAACCGATAGCACCAGCAGCAGCTGCAATCGACATTTGCTGGGAGCCACTGACTGTTGCTGCCGCTGTTGTTGCTGCTGCAGCTGCTGCTGCTGCAGGTCGTGGTCAATGTTGACGAGCGCAGCACAGAGGCAGCAGCAGTGACCACCAGCATCATGACCGTCACTGTCTGCTGCTGCTGCTGCTGCTGCAGGTGGTGGTCAATGTCGACGAGCGCGGCACAGAGGCAGCAGGAGTGACCACCACTTTCTGGCAGCCACTGACTGCTGCTACTGCTGCTGCTGTTGCTGCTGCTGCGGCTGCTGCTGCTGCAGGTTGTGGTCAATGTTGACGAGCGCGGCACAGAGGCAGCAGCAGTGACCACCAGCACAATGACCGTCACTGAGTATATTCCAGTGACTGTGCCACCACTGGTGTTTAACAGACCCTTCCTGTTCTGGATTGTTGATGATGCCACCCAAACAGTGCTGTTCCAGGGCACTGTGAAGGATCCCAGCCTGGGGACTTGCAGCCAATCCTATAGAGTTCAAGGGTCTAGTCCGTGTTTTGGAAACCCTAAACCCAACACAGTGCTGTTCCAGGGCCCTGTGAAGGATCCCAGCCAGTGAAGCAGATAGCTTTGTGCCCACTGGGCCCAAGCAAGCGTGAATCTGTGTGTGTGAAGTCGTAGCGTTGCTGTGACGACAATAACCTTAGTCAATGTTTGGAGTGCTGCTTTCAGCAGCTGGTACTGTGAATGATCCCAGCAAGTAGCATGTTTTCACATAAGCCCTGAACCCAGGGCTGTAGTGAAAACACAGTTGTCGCTCGGCTACTTACTCTCAGACCCGCTCTACGTCTAGTCACTGTTGCTTCTGCTATTATTATTGAACTAATAGTTCAGCGTTTCTCAAGCCCTGTGCTTGAACTCGCTTCATACAGTCGTCGGTCAAACAGTCGGTGTTGCCAGTATCAGTCGGTGTTGCCAGTATGCAGACTCGCAGACTTAGTGGTATGCATTCTTTGACGGGTAGAGTAACTAAGCCGGCTGCACGGAAGCGTCCAGTGGCCGCGGCAGCAGCAGCTGCTGCTGTCGAGGACCCGCAGCCTGCCTCTCACCCACGCGTTCACGCCTTCCTGCGTGATCTCGCAAACGCACCACCAGCTTCACCAGAACGCCAGGCCTTGGCCAGTTTCCCTGGCATGGCCCACCTGGCCATGGTCAACAGCCTTCCCGCGGCCCCCACGGGCACCAACGCCACCGATCCGGCCCTGCTCACCGCGATCAACGCCCTCTGTGCTTCCATGTCAGCTCAGCAGGAGCAGCTGGCCAAGATGCAAGCGGCCCAGCTGGCCCAGTCCATCAAAAGTGTGGCCAAGCTGCCCGTGCTCAAGGACCCAGGCCTGAAGGCCGCAGCTGGCTGTGCCGTGGAGTCCATCAAGCTCAACGTAGATGAGGGTGAGTGTGGCTCGATGCACAGCAATCGCAGCTGCTTACACAGCTGTCAGCCAAGGCGACCTTCAACAGTTGGATCACAGCGTCTCGCCTACAGAGGCTGCTGCGCGATGTTTTGCTATTCATAACATTGTAATACGGTTTCAACAAAATATAGCCCTCAGCGACTGCTTGTCGAAGCGTTGTTGAGGCAAGTCAACGCGCGTTGCTTTCCAGGTTTAAACTGCGTCTGGCTGGGCTCGTGCAGAATACTGCAGCAGACGACACAGTGTAGATACTACACTTACCAAAGCCGGGTGCTGGGCGGGAAGCCCAGTTCCTGTGCTGATCACCCCGGGAAGCGGGTGATGGTACCAGCAGCACAGCTTGCTTGTTTGCTGTCACTGCTTATCAACCACTGCACGCCTGGTTAAGGCTGCTGATGGTGGTGGCCAGTTGCTAGGCGGGAAGCCTAGTGACTGTGCAAAGGACCTGCGGCTAGCAGAAGGCGGGTAGCCTGGTGTCCTTTTTTACCTGTAGTGGCTGCCAGGCTGAGCAGTGGGTGCTGCACGTGGGCGGCCTGCAGGTGCCAGGGCCGTGTACGTGGAGAGGCTTGAGGTGATCAAGCAGGTGGATGGCGTGGACATCCCAGGATGGGACTTCACCAACAGGGCCGAGCTGCTGAGCGAAGCAGAGCAGGCATACCGTGATGACCCCAACCTTTCAGAGGCTGACCTGCGCACCCTGGTGCTCTCAGAGGGGATGCCAAAAGGCCTTGTTAGGCCCAAGCATGGGTCATCTGAGGCTGCCATCCAGGCGGCGATGGCCGGCATGCCAGGGCTGGGGGGGCTGGGCAACCCATACTACAGCGCCACTGTGATGCCGCACTTTGCGGCCATGATCCAGGCTGCGGCAGCAGCAGCGCCAGCACCAATGCCGGCTGCGGTGACTACAACGCCGCACGCACTGCAGATGCCTGTGTCGGGCCAGGGTGTGTTATTTGGCCAGTAGTTAGTTAGTTAGTTACACAGCCTATAGTGTTGGTATCCTTGTCATACAAATTAGTGTTCATGAAGAAGAGAAATCAGTATGGGCTGCAGCAGCCGAGTGTGCAGTTTGCAGTGCCTGGTATGCCTGGCCAGGCTGTGCAGGGCCAGGGTGGGCAGAAGAAGCCAGTGCGCGGCTACGCCTGCCAGCAGATGGGGCACTACGCCAACAGGTGCCCCGCCCGCGCTGCCAGTGGTGCCAACACCACTGCTATTGTGCGGCAGTAAGCATTGTTGAGCCCTGAGTCACAGGGGTAGCCTGCTAGCGAGAAGTAGTAAGACTGGAGGAAGCAGGTTGGCGTGGGAGCTGTGGCATTGATTATTGATTGACTACTTACTCTGCCGCTGTCAGCAACAGCACTCTGGTTACCATAGGCTGCTGAGCCCACCGAGAGGCTCAGGCTGTGGCAGTGAGTTGTGTCTGCATGTGGTGCAGTAGAACTGTGGAGTACCCGAAGCTGCTGAGCAGCAGCATTCGTTGCTTGTTTGGTTGCGTACCATTGTGTAGAAGATGTCTGGGTGAGCAGCGCTGAGGGTGCACAGGTTGACGGAGCAACATGTACTGGTGGTGCCTGCAAGCCAGAGACGCCCAATGTGCAAGGGCAGTTGACTAGTACTATTGTAGCAAACTGTTGCTATCCCGGCCCCTTCGGCATGCCAAGACTGACAGCAGCAGCAGGCGCTCATGTGTTCTAGTGGCAACTGTCACCTGTATCACGTGCATGAGGCATTACAGTGGCAGAGCCACACTGTGAAACGCACCAGAGGTGCACGGCAACAGGACCGCAAGGTCTGGGCGCCAGAGGTGCCGAGTGGCGGAGCCACAACACACACATGCAAAGACACAGAAAACACAAAAAACACGGGACACTGCAGCTTACAGTACGTAACGGCTCTACCCCGCGTCACACATCAAACCTGCAGGCGACATGAAACCGGCGGTGCAGCCAACACCAGCCGCTGCAGCATATGCAGGACCAGTAGACCCGGGGGTGATACAACCTGTGGGCCGTGGCCTGGCAGCCCAGGGAGTAGTAGCTGCGAAGCCCACGCAGCCAGATCAGCTAATCGACACAGCAGCATGGGAGCAGTACTCGGCAGTGGCACTGGTGGAGGTGCTGGAGCAAGTAGCACCAGCAGGGTCAGAGATAGCAGCATACACGGGCCAGGATCTTTATGCAGCAAAGCCTCTACCAGCAGATGAGCTGGCAGAGCTGTATAGCTGGCCAACAGAGGCGTTCGTGGCGGGCCAGACCTTCAACAACAGCATGCAGTGGTCAAGTCTGGCAGGCAAGAACAGCGAGCTGAAGGGGTGGATAGAAAGGAAAGGATATTCGGAGTTCATGCGTGATTATGAACAGAGAGTGCCAGTCACAAGGCGGAAAAACAACCCGAACACAGCGCGGGACCCGACATTTGTTAGCTCAGAAATAGACAGCCTGCTGGCAGTGGGTAGCGTAGAGCATGTGACACATCTGCAGGGTGACCATGACGAAGTGCGCGTGATAGCTCCACTGACCGTAGCCACACAGGATGGGGGCAAGAAGCGCCTGTGTTGGAACGGGCGTCCCACCAATGTGGGGCTGGACGCCCAAAAGTTTAAGATGGAGCATGTGCAGACGGTGGCGCGCATGCTCAGGCCGGGTGATGTGATGATGACTTGTGACCTGAAAGCCGACTACCACCAGGTGCCGTGTACCCCATGGTTCACCAAGTTCCTGTGCTTTGAGTAGCAGGGGGAGGTGTACAGGTGGAAGGTGATGCCTTTTGGGCTGTCCACAGCACCGCGTGCATTTACCAAGCTCATGCGAGCACTCATCAAGAAGTGGCGCGCAGCAGGCATCCGCTGCTCCAACTTCATTGATGATTTCATATGGATAGTGCGGCTGCATGAGGCTGAGGCAGTCCGCCGCACAGTCCTGCAGAACTTCAGCAGCGTGGGGCTATACCTGAGTGTGCAAAAGTGCATGCTGCAGCCAGGCACAATGGTGCAGTGCCTGGGGGTGCTGATCTGCACAGTGCCAGAACCTCACCTGCGCATGCCAGACGGCAAGATAGTCAAGCTGCGTGACTCGCTGCGCAGGATCCTGCTAAAATCGCAGGCGCAGCCAGCAGCAGAAGTACCAGCAGCCAGACAGGAAGCTGCAGCTGTAGCAGCGGCGCCGCTAGATGACCAGGGCGAGGTGCAGTTAGAAGATGGCGGGGTGAGGGTGACAGGCAGGGTGCTGGCAAGGCCGCTGGGCATGCTGCAGTTCTTTAGGGTGGCAGTCCCGCTAGTGGCGGTGTTCACCAAGGTCCTGTACCACTGCATGCGGGGCCTCCAGCTGGATGAGTCAGGCTGGATTGATTTTGATGACAGCGTGCTGCTGTCAGCGGCAGCACTGCGAGAATGCGAGTTCTGGTACAACAACGTGAAGCGCTGGAATGGCTTTGCGCTGAAAACGCGCACTGTCTCGCGCGTGCTGTACACAGACGGCTCCGGCTATGGCTATGTAGGCGTGCTGCACAGGGTGCACAACAGGCGGATGGAGCCGGCATGCAAAATTCAGCTTCGTTTGAAAAACATGACATGCAGCTGGGTATGGTACAAATGTAGCATCTGGATTTTGGAACAAATCAACACAGCTTGCAAGCAGACAGTCATGCTGGCATATCAACCTGCTGTATGTGGCAGGCACAGCAAGGCACAGCTGCCAGCGCTGCTGCTTTGGTTTGCTTGCATCCCGGTTTCACAGCAGGGCCCTCACCTGCCAGCAGCAGCAGCTCCAAACTGCTAGTAATGTTGAGCTCCAGAATTCGCCTTGATCACACAAGATGGATGTTTGCAGGAAACTGTGTAGAATACTAGTACTCAACAAACTATGTGCAACCACACTAGCTGCACGCGCGCAGCGGCTGCCGGTGGGGCTGAAGCGGTGTTGCGCAGTGTGTAACAGATGTGACAGTTGAAACTGTATGTGCAGCGCACAGCGCCAAGCAGCAGAGCGCAACAGCAGCGGCAGGGCACTTGGCACACCAGAACTGCAGTGCCTGATCAGCCAGCAAGGGAAGCCCAAAAGTATTACGATATACATCAAAACATTCTGCAGGCAGCAGCTGCCACAGCAACAGTCTACAGCGCAAGCAACAGATGTAACAGGCGAGTCGGGGCACTTCAGGGCAACTTGTTTTTAGCCCTTTTCTTGCAGCACACAGTGCCACAGATACCAGCTCAAATTGATTTAGATTCGTCGTTGAAAGCTTGACATTTATATGTAGGCCACTTGTTCGCCACGTTTGTACCACACCCTGCTGAGACCGGTCAAACTCCATGATGCCGCAGGCTGTTGTTTGACTTGACCAGTCACTTCTGTTCACAATGCTGCTAGAAGCACAGCTAACATATCCATATGTTTTGGATTCATGCCTGCAGGGGGGCTGTCCATGGTGCACAGGCACCCTCCAGGATGTGAGAGCAACCGCAGCACCACGGCCATGAGGGTGGCGGCGGTGGTGTGTGTGATCATTGCTTTGGCCACCGCTGACGAATCAATTAAGCCCGCATATTATTACAGAGAGGAGTACCCTGACTACGCTAAGCAGGTGAAAGGGGACCTAAACCGGTTCTGCAGACTTCATTACAAGAACTTCACAGCAAACGGCACAGTGGCTACACCCAAGCATGGCGGCAGACCCTCAAAACTCCCACATACTGTCGCCTTCCATGCCAGCACAATATTCAAAGCTGGCAAGGTGGTAAAGGCCTACCCATCTGCAGATGCAAAGAGAAAGGTTGATGTGCACGTGTGGTGGAATTCAATCGAAGTCGCGTGTCAGGAAAATGACACACTGCGCCAGCTATGCATTGACTACAACATCACGCCCAAGAGACTGCTGAATTACATGAAGAAGGCTGACCCCAACCTGGTGCGCAGAAGAATAGATGTGAAGCTGGACTTGACAAAGATACAGAAACAAAGGCGAAAGGCAGCAGCTGCGGCGCTTTGGCAGAAGTACCAAAATGACCCCGAGATGCTGCAGCGCATATATTTCATTGACGAGTGCAAGCTCTGGATGTCAGACCTGGCAGGCGGCGCCGTCAAGGTCTATTGTGATGCACACGATGAAAACGTGCATGCTGTGCTGCCATGCAAATGGATGCGCAAGGGCAAGGACGCTGAGATGGTCAAGTTGCACTTTGTCTGCGCCGTCAACGCTGTGCACGAACCCGTCTACTGCAAATTCGTCACCGGCACAACAGACAACAAGGACCATGCTGGCAACCTCAATGTACCATACATGGTGAGTGTGGCTGCTATTCCACATGCGCCTGCCATTGAAAGACGTGCCAGCCGTGCTGTACTTTGTAGTCACAGTCCCGCAGTGCTGCTTTTAGTGCTGTAGTGAAGCTGCAGCGCTGCCCGTCCTCTGCCGTGAACATAACAGCAGAGTAACTTGGTGACAGTACAATTACACCACCTGCAGCAGCAAGCTGGAAACCAATGTGCAAGGATTGGTGCATGTCACATCCGCGCGTAGTCACGCGCAGGACACTCACCCCTGGCTGCAGCCAGTTATCATATGCTGCAGCGCAGAAGTCAAAGTCGCGTTTCAGCACCTGCTGCCTGCTGCTGGTGTAATAACCCTTGTCATGACATGAGCCATCAGCTTGAATCAGCATGCTGTGCTGTGCATGGAGGAAATCGACCCGCCCATCCCACCAGTCCACTGCTACCTGAGCACACATGCTGCTGCTGATGCCCAACCAGTACAGCATGCACACCAGCTGCTCCTCACTTGTGTGCATGTAGCCCATGCTCGGGAAGCAGCGCAGCGGCACTGCTGGTGACTACCCCAGGAAAGACCAGCGCTGAGTCTGCTGTTGTGCTGCTGCATGGCATGTAGTGCATGTGGATGTCAGCTGCATGCAAGATGGCTGGCAGCAGTGCACAGGCTGACTTTCAGAGAGCCCTTGAGCTCGCCTGTTTGAAGGCACCTGCGCTTGTCGCTGCCCTGCATGTTCGCACCGCACGGGGCTTGGGAGGTGCTGGCACCATGCTGCTGTTGGGTGGTTACTTCCTGGTGTTCACCTGAGAGCGAGTGTGGGAGCGAAATGGCATGTTCAGAAGCTTATTGTATGAGTAAACTACAAGTGGATGTTGTGCTTTGGTGCTCAGACATGTCAGGAGTGGTTTCTGCTTCAAACGACTGCTGCCAGGCAGCAAGGCACTTGGTGGCCATTTCACATGCAGGCATTTGCAGTCATGCTGAATTGCCGATTGTACTTTTAAAGATCGTAGCAAAAGTAAAATACGCTTGCAGCTCTTGTTCATGGCTCCTGCTGCTGTCACTCGCGTTTGTTGTGACAAGTGTTGGCCTGCCCAGCGATGTGCACGGAGCATGCAAGAAACCTTGCGGTAAAAATACTTCAATATTTGTTGATTGATTCAAGTAAGGCGTGAGCAGAAATAGCTGTGGTATGGTGAAGTTCTTCAAGACGGAGTATTGCCGTGAAACAAGCCTGCTCCGGTGTACACAGCTGCCACGCTGCTAACTTATCCTTGTCGATACAGTATGAAACTTACCTTTGCGTGAAGCACAAATCCAATCTGGAAGGGCGCTCGAGAGCCCACGTTGCAGGTGAGCTCCTGCAAGCGGGCAGCACGTGCACGGCCACAGGGATGTTGGCACAGCAGTTGAGCACCGCACAGCAGATGAGAACTACCATGGTACTGCGTTTGCCCCACTTGAGGCAAGCCAGGGTTGCACAGCATTGTGCAGGCATGCAGGGAGAGTGCTGTCACTGCTATTACTGCTGCTGCCGCTGCTATGTTGCCTTGTTCCTGCTTGGGTAGCTCAGCTCGCTTTATGTTCCGGTAGGAAGGAGCTACAAGCAGCCAAAGCATTGCTGTACAGGCAGCACGGCTGCATCTGAAGGCAGATGCAAATTTCAGGTGTCACTCTTCCCCTCTCCATGCCCGGGCGACAAACCTGCTGCTGCGGACACTAGAAGCACGGCCAACAGCCCCAGAGTTACGCGTAAATGATGCATTATCGTATGTCGTGGGCGTGCGGCCAATGCTACAGACCGCCGCAGTACCCAATAGGCCTAGTCGCAGC
This sequence comes from Tetradesmus lagerheimii, assembly GCA_902809745.2. Taxonomy (NCBI): domain Eukaryota; kingdom Viridiplantae; phylum Chlorophyta; class Chlorophyceae; order Sphaeropleales; family Scenedesmaceae; genus Tetradesmus; species Tetradesmus lagerheimii. The sequence continues at coordinate 13,388 of CADDIJ020000902.1, read as the reverse complement.
TATTGCTTTTCACTAGCGGGGCAATAGACTGAATGCGCTCGTAGCATCATTATAAATGGAATCAAGAAGTTTGACATGCACGAATATCTGCACTGTTAAATGCAGGCGCGTTCTGTCCGGGGAACGCAGAATCTGCAGAGTCGGGGCACGCCACGTGCAGGCACACCAAGTAAGCTTTGGGTATTATGAATTTCAAATTCAAGGGTAAAATGTGTTGCAGCACCGTTGTGTGTTGCGCAGCAACCACATACAGTGCGAAGCCACCTGGCCACGGAGCTTCACAGATTCCTTCAGTGTCACCGCAGCTGCTGGCATGCGCCCCAGTAGGCCATTGGCTACGTTTTGTCAAGTTTATGTCACAGCCATTGCCAGAAATTTAATTTTGGAAGTTACATGCAGAAGCAACTTAGGGGGTGGAGCAGTTGACAGTCAGTGCTGAGCTGTTCGCACTGCGCAGGCTACGCAGTGTACCATGCTGTTACAGTGAACCTCCTTACAGCAGCAGAAGTGGGAGTTACTGCCGCCACCTGCTGTCCTGTTGTTGTGAAACGTTGCACTCTGACACTGCTGGCTAACACTTGAATGTTTGGTATGATGATGATGATGTTGATGCCATGCGCTTCAAACGACCCAGGCCATTTTTGTGTGCTGGTGCGCCAACACGTGGCGTTGAGTTGCTGATGCGTGTTGTAATGGGATGTCTTTGTGTGCATGAACGTACCAGTTGTTGTGGGGGTAGTAGAGCAGATTCTAATACAGCGTGTCCTGCTTGTGGTCACAATGTTGAGTCTCTGTCACATCTGATGTTTGATTTTCCTGCCACTTCTGCTCAAAGAGATACTATGTTTGATGAGATTCGGCCTGTTTTGCAGCAGACAGTTGCTGGTGGCGCTGAAAAATTGCGCAATGTATTGTCATTGACTGATGCATCGACCAAGTTGTTGCGTTCTGTTTCTGATGATGTTTGGGGTAGCAAGGGGGTTTGCCGACTGGTATCTAGGAGCATTGCTGCGTATCTTGTGAAAGCTTGGGATGTGCGCAATAGCTACAAACATAATGGAGCGGTGCTCCCTCTTTCTTCCGCCCCCGGGGGGCGCGGGGTCGATGGCGTTGATGCTATGGCTTGATCTGGTAACTTGATGATGATGATGATGATGATGATGATGATGTCATCCTGCTCGAAATCTGCACTATTAGTGTCCGTATGCAAGTCGTCCTACGCTGCGTACCCAGCTGTATCTATCATGCACAGCTGGTTGAGGCAATGACGGCCCATCAGCGGCACACTCAACATCCTCCATCATCCTCCATGGGCGATCAGGCTGCATTCAGACATGCTGAACAATGCGGATGCTGCCAGCATGTGCGGCAAAAGATCGCTGCCAATCCAATTATTTTGCAGCAGAAAGACACTGCCAGCAGATTCTGCCAGCATCTGGCCGCAAAACCACGCTGCCAAAGCACAAAGACGCTAGCGCTGCTGACCATCACAAGTTCAGCAACGAACGACAGACTGAAGCAAATGTGCTGCACTCAACGCCAGACAGTGCAGCTGCAAGAGATCAATTAATTGCACTGTGATGGTTGCAAGAACCAACACTGGTGCACAGTATACCATGATGCATAAAGAAATGATCTTAGTTAGTTAGTAAATTACACAGCCTACAGTGTTGGTATCCTTGTCATACAAATTAGTGGTCATGAAGAGAGAAAGAAATTATATTTGTAATTGGGCATGCACTGGATTTCTGCTGCTATGGGGCCAAAACATAGGAGCCAGGTGAGTAGAGCTGGGGTATGGCTTTCTAAACGGGTGTTGAAAAACACCGACAATCCCAGACACTATTGTTCTCACCGAACTGACTATGGTTGGAGCCATAACACGGCCAGGTATGGGGGTGGAAACCAACCTAAAACCCACCATAATACCATATGTTATCCCGTTGGCACAGTCCTGGACATCAATGTTACTGACATTGTAACACGATGTGGTTGGCAGGACCTGGGAATGACATACAGCGGCCTCACAGGGTGTGACATTCTCTATCTAGCCTGAAAGCATTGTAACTGTCATTGACAACGTCACAGCGCTGCCGGCAAGGCGCAAGCTGCCACCAGCACGAGCTGTGCCGTGCGCTGTGCATGCCGCATGTGACACCTAGGCAATAACGGCTTATCAGTGCTGTCGACACATCATCATCATCCATGGTCAATGAGACTGCCGTCAAACATGCTGAACAATGCAGATGCCAGCGTTTTGCAGCATAAAATGCTGCCAATCCGAAGCACAATGACGCTGGTACTGCTGACCATACCAAGCCCAGCAACGAACAACAGCACAACAGAGTGAAGCATAATTGTTGCACTCCGAGCGCATTGAACGCAACACAGCCTGCCCGGCAGGCTAAGGTAGGTACAAGAGATCACAAACCAAAACTGTGCACAGTATACACTGACACATAAAGAATTGATCTAGCCTGACAGCGTTGTGACAATCGTTGACAACAGTACAGTGTCGGCTGGCAAGCAGCAAGCAGCGTGGGACTGTTCCGTGAGCTGTGCATGCCGCATGTGACACATCATCACCATCATCATCATCATCATCATCATCATCATCATCATCATCCTCATCATCATCATCATCATCATCATCATCATCATGGGCAAAGAGACTGCCATCAGACGCGTTCAACAAAGCAGATGCTGCCAGCATTTTGCGGCAAAAGAACGCTGCGAACCATTAGTGCTGCACAGCATACAACGACGCATATTATTTATTAAAGAATTATTATTTATTAAAGAATGAACCTGACCTGAAAGCTTTGTAACTGTCATTGACAACAAGAAGACAGTGCTGCTGGCAAGCTGCAAGCAGCATGAGGCTGTGCCGTGCCCTTTGCATGCTGCATGTGACACCTATGCATTAACGGCCCATCAGCAACACACCATCAGTGACATTGATCATCTGCTATCCTGAACGGCCCATCAGCAACAGACATTGATCATCTGCTAGCCTGAACGTTTTGCTCCTTGCAATCACTCCTGAAAGAACAATGCTGAATTGACAATTTCTCGCTGGAATCATCAAAAGAACATGCAGCACAGAGCCGGACCTAGTCGGACCCAACACAACTATGATAGGAGGCCTCAACCAGCAAACCTGCTGGCAGCACAGCAGGGCCTACAAGCGAATTTGCAAGCAGCAGCCGCTGCAAATGCAAGCGTAGGAAACAGTGCTGCTCAGTACACCAGAAGAAATGCATCACTGACACAAGAACCGATGCCACCGTAGCTTTGTAAGATACAAGTGGCTAGCTATAGCATCTGAGCGGCGACCTGCAAGCAAAGTTGCAAGCAGCAGCCGCTGCACATCCAAGCATTCAAACAACAGTGCTGCTCAGAACCCTCAGCAGTAATGCGTGACCGGCACATCGGTCAATGCCGTTGCAAACGGAGTGCCTAGCTGTAGCATCACAGCCTGCCTTCGAAAGGCCTGCAAGCATATTCGCAAGCAGCAGCCACCGGCCACTTGCGGCAAGTCCAGCCACACAAATGAACAATGCTACACTGCGGCAGGGAAACAACGCAAGTTTGTAACAAACTCATCAATCAATGCCGTAAAAGCAATCATAACGACACGAGTGGCTATGTTCAACTATTCTAGCTATAGCATCACAGCGGTGGCCTGCATGCAGCATGCAGCTCTGCCGTGCACTCTTCTATGCCCTCCGAATCATAAGGAGAAAACATGCTTTCAAGCACGTGCTGACCGTCCGTCCAACCATTCCTAAGCCTCAAATCAGTCCAAACATCCTGCGGATCACTGCGTCTGGCTGAATCGTCAGAGGACGCTACGCTGCGTACCCAGCTGTATCTACCAGAGAGGTCTAACCCTGGAGCTGGCATAGCAACAGGCACACTTGCATGTTCAGCAGCACCAGCGGGAGCTGGCAAAACAATAGAGCTGCTGCTGTCATCCTGCTCGAAATCTGCACTAGTAGCGTCCGTATGCAAGTCGTCCTCATCTGCAATGTTACTGTTGTCAATTTTAATTGTACCTGCTGTCATAGGGTCGCTCATGCGGCGCCTCTTGTTGACTCGTGTCCACTGGATGTTCGCAAAGTTTTCAAAAACCGCGGTTTTGCCGTCCAGGTTTGGACTGCTGAGCAGTTCCAGGCAGGCCTCTGTCATTTCATCGCGGGAAGCCGGCAACGTCAGGTTGCCCAGCAGCATGCCACGCATCTTGTCCTGCACAAAGACAGACAGCGAGGCAGGCAATGAAGCGAGGTTGCTGAGTCATGTGGCCGCATTGGCAGCGTGAGGTTGCCCAGCAGGATGCCACGCATTGTGTCCTGCAGGAAACTTTCCTGGCAGTGAGTGCGCCACACATTGTGTCATTTACTGCCTTGTGGTTGCATGGTAGCGTGAGGTTGCCCAGTAGCATGCCACGCACCGTGTCCTGCACGAAAACAGACAGCCGGGCAGGCAATCAATCAAGGTGCAACACATGGGTATCCACAAACGTCATAGGCAACCAGAGCCACCCTTACCTGTGCTGGCCTCTGCACGGCCAAGGTTCTTGCAGTGCCCATATTCAAGCTGGCATAACCGCCAACAGACAGACTGATTCTGTGCTGTATCTTAACGTCATGTACGGCATACAGAGCCTCTGTGACAACCAGAGCCACCCTTACCTGTGCTGGCCACTGCGCAGTCAGAGCTCTTGCCTTGATGCTGGCAAGCGCAACCCACTGGGCCTGATTGTGTGCTGTATCTGAACGTCATGTATGGCATACTGAGACAACCAGAGCCATCCTCACCTGTGCTGGCCACTGCAGAGTCAAGGTTCTTGCGGTGCCTGCCTTGATGCTGGCGAAGCTGCCAACAGACAGCTTGAAGGTGGCCTGCAGCTTGGAAGTGTAGTCGGCTGTGGCTGTGTACACGCCCGGTGTCAACACCTGCACGACATAGCAACAGTTGCTTCTCAATGTCTTTAGCAACATGCTGTTGGTAACATTGCCGTCGCATGTTGACATGTAGGATACCAATTGGCAAACACCGGCTGCTGCGGTGGCGGCAGCGGCGACGCTCACCTTCAGTTTGAAGCACATGCTATCCCCAGCGTTGTAAAACCCTGTTGCTCCATTGATCATCAGCTGAACCCTCTCTGGTGTCCTTTCATGTGCCCCAGCGGCCAGCATATTAGTTACGGTCCAGTTGCCAAACCCTAGGTAGAAGGTAGGTTTTTGGAAGCTTGACGGCTCAGCGATGACAGATTGCCACCATTGTTTGGCTGCGTTTGACAGCTTTCGGGCGAGCATTGCACCTCTTTCACCTGTCACTTCAGTGTTGGTGTTCTCCAGGTGCTGAGTCTCATCACCAAACCTGCAAAAGTGACGCAGACATAACACATGTTTTATGTTGGTCAGTAGTCAGACAAGAGACCAGACAAGAGACCAATGGTCCTGGCAGGTGCTGAGTCTCATCGTTAAACCTGCAAGCGGCGCGGACATATGTTGGTAAGTGGTTGAGGACAAGAAAGCTCTGGCAGCAGCGGAGTCATGCTGCTGGACCGGTGCAATGGGAAAGCAGCAGACTAGTGGCAGTCTGTTCAACAGAGCAACGGCATTATGCCTGACGTCAATGAGTTTTGCTGCACTGCATGGAATCACCTCATGCACCCCTCAGTCAGCGCTAGAGTGGCAGACAGCATGTAGCAGATCGCTGCCGGATGACAGGTTCGCAACGATGCCCCAATTTTGGCGCACAGCACATGCCTGCTGTTGCAGCTGCTTTGGAGGCCTCCCTAACGTTGCCGCCGCAACTTGTTCGAGAGAGTCGTGTGGCTGTTTATGATTGCTGCTGCTGCAGCTGCCAGCAACATGAGACGTGCAATCAGCTCATCAACTGATATAGATGCTTGCTTCTGACATCACTCACTGGTACACTTTGCCTGTGCCGCCAATCCATTTGTAGTCCCTAAACCTGACCACGATGCAGCTTTTGAACCCTGGACCCCTCCGAGAGCGCCTTGTGCCGGCACTCCAGCTAAAGCCACCCACGTGGAAGTCGAACATCCGCTGTGGCTTCAACACATTCCTGCAGAAGCAGCGGCAAGTTAGAATATGTTATAACACATTTCTAACATGAAGAGTGGCAGCTGGAGGCCACTCCAGCCAGAGGCACCCACGTGGAAGTCAGACATCCGCTGTGGCTTCAACGCATTCCTGTAAAAGCAGCGGCAGGTTACAACATGTGTTTAACACATTTCTAACATGAAGAGTGACAGCTGGAGGGCTCGCCAGCCAGAGGCACCCACGTGGAAGTTGAACATTTGATGTGGCTTCAATACGTTCCTGCAAGAGCAGCAGCACGTTGTAACATGTTATAACACATTTGTAACATGAAGAGTGGCAGCTGGAGGGCACTCCAGCCGAAGGCACCCACGTGGAAGTCAAACATTCGCTGCGACTTCAACACGTTCCCGCACAAGCAGCAGTGTGGCGTAACATGTTATGACATGTTATGACAACACTCGCAATGGAAAGTGTAAGCTGAAGGGCAGGCCAGCTGATTGAACTGCGTGGTAGTAAAATTGCTGTTGTCCTGGCTTTAGCATGTTCCTGCCAAGCGTTGATGGTTTGGAGCGGGTCTGCTGCTGCTGCTGCTGTGTGTGGTCGCTTACCTGTCAGCTCCCAGTGCAGGGACAGCATCAGGAACCCAGCAGGCGGGCCCAAGCATGAAGAAATAGCGCCAAATGAGCGAACTCTGCTGTGCAGCCTCGCTGCCTCCTGCTGCCTCCGCATCTGCATCAGCACCAGCACCTGCTGTCATGCTCTTATTTTTGTTGCTACTGCCGCTGGGAAGTAAAACGCTCTTGAAACTCAGTCCGTCCAGCTGCGGGCCCTGCGGAACGGTCGCTGCAATGCCCGCGATGTCCACCATCGTAGGGAAGATGTCCGAGATTGTGATCATCGTATTGTCGATCGCGCCGGGCTTTACGCCAGGTCCTTGCACGATGAGGTAGTTTCGGATGCCGCCTTCCATCAAGAAATGCTTGGCGCCTGCCATGCCAGATGGCATGCGAATCTACACAGCAGCAGGAAAAAGCCGGGAAACTGGCCATGAAGTCATTCCGGAAAGGATTTTCAAGCAGCGGCGCACAAGGACTAACATGCATGTCTGCTGAATCCTAATTTGAGTGCATTGCGAAAGCAGCCAAATATGAGCGCTGCAGCACCAGCACGCTCTATACCTAACCCGCCTTCTGCAACCCAACTGCCATCTGCGGAGCATCACAGCATCTCACCCTTGCATGCATGTGCTGATACTATAGTACCCCAGCCAAAAATGCCGCACGTAAGCACTTTCATGTAAGGCTTACCAGCTTCCTCTGTGGTGGGGCCTCGTCTGACATCACCGCAGGACCGTTGTCAGCAGTAAACATGAGGTAGGTGCTCTGGTCAAGGCCGCTGCTGGTCACAAAGTCAAGCAGGGGCCCCAGGGCATCATCCAGGTACTCCATGAACGCCCAGGCCTGTAAACAATGCAGCGTGACAGCACTGGGTTTGGGATGATGCAGTGCTTTCAATACAAGGTTTGTCAGCAACAAAACCCCCTTGATTCCGACGCCGTCAGCTGAGTCAGCAGCCGCTGCTGCAGGCTGCAACAACATTCACACAGGCACCAACTGCAGCAGCAGCAGCAGCATGCATAGTCTGGTTGGGGTGGCAGGTGGCTGCTTGGTCAAGGCCCCTGCTGCTCAAGAAGTCAGATATGGGCCCCAGGGCATCATCCAGGTACTCGATGAACGCCCAGGCCTGCAAATAATAATATTCAGCGTGACAGCATGGGTTGGCAGGGGGGGTGCGGTGCTTTTAGAGTTCTTTTCCCGGGGAGCACAACCTATATTGTTTCCAACGTCAGCAGCTGCAGCAACATGCACACAGGCACCAATTGCAGCAGCAGCAGCAGCAGTATGCACAGTCTGGTGGGGTTGGAAGGCGGGTGCTCTGGTCAAGGCCGCTGCTGCTCAAAAAGTCAAACAGGGGCCCCAGGGCATCATCTAGGTACTCTATGAACGCCCAGGCCTGCAGCCAAAGCAGCGTGAGGTGCGTGCATTGGTCCAAGCCAGTGCTGGCTAACATAACAGTGTCATAAGACTGAAATAGAGGCCCCACTGACGGGCAACGTCTACATACTACACCTGCCACTGAAAACAAACAAGCACCATGTGAGGCTCACACCTGCCAGCGCCGTGATGTGTACGTGCAGATTAGCTTTCAGCTTAAAAGAAGTGGCGCTTCTAAGCGTGCTGCTGCCAAGCCACTAGGTCATGAACCTGGCAGCGACTTGCTGTCAGGTCACTAGGTTTCATATGACACCCTAGACGCTGTTGCCTCTAGCCCATAAGACTTTGACATTTCCTGACAAATTTCATATGCATTTGTGCCACAGATCTGGTTTGTTGCCGCCTTATGCCGCATTAGTCGCCCTTGTTCTTGCTTCTGATTGTGAGATCTTGACAACATGCTCTCGGTTGGTGTGCGTCTTCAGCACAAGCTGCTGGCTGAGTGGGGTGTGTCTCTGACACACCGCAGATGTAATTGCTTGCTTATCCTGGAGAGAACTTGTGCTCATCTGATGGCGTCAATGTGTTGCATCGAGCGCTCATCTCCTTTTGTCACGCGTTGACTCTGTGCTCATTTGGGGTGGCTCATACCATCCAAGATGGTGACTGGACCCACATGTAACTACTCTCTCTCAAATAACAATACATCACATACTGCGCTCAAACAGGCGTAGGAGCCCCAGTCAAGAGCCAGCGGGAGGCTCATAGTGGTTATTCAGGATCCAACTCCTGAGAGGCTCGTAAGGGGGCTCATAGGGGATTTCAGCGGCTAGTGGAAGGAGGCGTGGAAGCACTGCCGTCTGACAACAGTACTCACGTCTTTGGTCGACTCAGCCACCCCAACGTAGCGCGGTGTGTTGAACCTGTCCCTGTATTCCTTAGGCACGATGCGGCGCCCATTCGGTTTGCCGGTTGAACTGTCAGCGAGGACGTAGTTCCTGCAAGCAGCAGCAGCAGCAGCAGCAGCAGAGTGTTGCTGTCAATCACCAGTGGTGTGCAGCAGCAACAGCAGCAGCAGCAGTCGCCCGTTGACCCGTCAGCGAGGATGTAGTTCCTGCAAGCAGCAGCAGACAGTAAGGTGTAAGCTCCTTCAGGTTGTCCATTGACCCGTCAGCGAGGATGTACTTCCTGCAAGCAGCAGCAGACAGTTGCAGCAGCTCATATCAGGTGTGTGGAAAAGGAAGGAATTAAGTTCCTGCAAGCATGATGCGGTGCTCTTGCGGTTTGCCTGTCAACTTAATGGTTGAACCTGTCAGCAAGGATGTAATTTCTGCAAGCAGCAGCAGACAGTTGCAGCAGCTCATATCAGATGTGCCTGCAAGCAGCAACAAACTCTGGCAGGTTGCAGCGCTGAAACCGTCCTATGCTGCACATCTCACATGCGGATGGTGCCTAACACCAGACTACTGGAAAACAGGCAAACCAACCAAACATGCACAGTTGCCACAGCACAATGCACTCACGTGTGGATGGACAGCAATGCCAGAAAAACGAAGAAAGGCTGACCATCCTCCACACGTTGTTGCAGGTAATTAATTGTCTGATTACGCAAGTCCTTGTCATACATGTGCCCCCCCTCTCGCGCCGGGAGGTAAATACCGTTGTGCCTGCAGGTTGATCGGCAATACAAATATATGTTACAAACGTTTTACAAATGATGTTACATGTTATTATTCATCACTGATAGCAGCATGCGTATAAGCTGGCGCTGTGCATCATAAGCAAGCACATGTTGGGTGATTGATATTTACAGATGAGTAGTTGCTGGCAATGCGCTGTTGTGTCATCTCTGTTGGCGTCAAGGCGTCAAGCAACGTTTGCACAGGCAGATTGAAAACGTGTTACAATTGTGTTATAACAACACATGAAGGCTATTGTTTACCTTGCGAGGCCCACTCCATCTGAGCCTGGGGGAGGTGGAATGTAACTGTCCTGCAAGGACAAACACACAGTAGCATTCATATGCATGGCCTTTGAGTACACACAGCAACATATCAGCAGGCAGATTTTGCCTACGTGTGCCCACATAAACGGCAAGTTTCTGCATGCACTGCTGCTGACGTGTTCTGGGCTGTGCAGTTGAGCAAGCCTCATGTCTGCTGCTGCTGCTGCTGTTGCTGCTGCCGCAGCAACTGCAGCAGCTGCAACTGCTGGAAAACGTCTTGTTCTCACCTCAAAGCCGTTGTGCCATGGCTCATAGCCCAGTGCCTGCACGTTGTGCCACTTGCCAAAGTGCGCGGTGCGGTAGCCGCCAGCAGACATGGCTTCACCGATGGTCAACTCGTTACGATTGATGAAGTCCCAACCTGGCAGCAGCAGCAGCAGCAGAGGTGTCAGATACATGGCTTCATCGATGGTGACCTCATTACGGTTGATGAAGTCCCAACCTGGCAGCAGCAGCAGCAGCAGCAGAGGTGTCAGATACATGGCTTCACCGATGGTGGCCTCATTACGGTTGATGAAGTCCCAACCTGGCATCAGCAGCAGCAGCAGAGGTGTCACATACATGACCTCAACAATACATGGCCTCACCGATGGTGACCTCGCTGGCTGATAAAGTCCCAACTTGGCTGGTGGCGGTGGCAGCAGCAGCAGCAGCAGCGGTGTCAGATTCATGGCCTCACGGTTGGAGACCTCGCCACGGCCGATGAAGTCCCAACCTGGCCGGTGCCACAGCAGCAGCAGCTGCAGCAGCAGCAGCAGCAGAAATACACACTTGAAGTTCTGACCTGGCTGGTGATGCAGGCCGCAGCGAGATCAACACAAGCAACAGACACTGTGGACAATGCGCAACTACTGCTGTTGCTGCTATTTTTAATGCTACAGGCTGTAGTACCTAGCAGTGCCCCTGTAAGACGTGCGCATCTGCTGACTGGTGCTGTAACATCAGGCACGGTCAAAGGTGCCACTTGCAGCTCTGCTACTTCACCAACCGCACAGACGCAACTAGCATCCCTGCTGCTGCTGCTGCTGCCGACCAAGCACCCCCTCACCTCCTGACACCGCCATCGTGCCAGTCCTGGCATACGACCTGCCAGTGAGGAACTGCAACAAGCATTCCTGATGTTGCTGCTGCTGCTGCTGCTGCTGACCGAGCATGCCCCTTACCTCCCGACACCGCCATCGTGCCGGTCCTGGCATACGACCTGCCAGTGAGGAACTGCGCCCTGCTCTGCGCACACTGCGGAGCCGTGTAGAAGTTTTCAAACACGGTGCTGCGCTGCCTGAACCTGTTGATGTTCGGCGTATTGACGCGTGGGTTGTGAAAGCCCACGTCATCATATCCGACGTCATCTGTCAGGATCATGATGAAGTTGGGTTTGTGGACAGATTTCAACGCTGGGATGGGCTTGTTGCCATCCTGCTGCTGCTGCTGCTGCTGTACTTGGCCATGTGCTCCTGCAAGCGGGCAGCACGTGCACGGCCACAGGGATGTTGGCACAGCAGTTGAGCACCGCACAGCAGATGAGAACTACCATGGTACTGCGTTTGCCCCACTTGAGGCAAGCCAGGGTTGCACAGCATTGTGCAGGCATGCAGGGAGAGTGCTGTCACTGCTATTACTGCTGCTGCCGCTGCTATGTTGCCTTGTTCCTGCTTGGGTAGCTCAGCTCGCTTTGTGTTCCGGTAGGAAGGAGCTACAAGCAGCCAAAGCATTGCTGTACAGGCAGCACGGCTGCATCTGAAGGCAGATGCAAATTTCAGGTGTCACTCTTCCCCTCTCCACGCCCGGGCGACAAACCTGCTGCTGCGGACACTAGAAGCACGGCCAACAGCCCCAGAGTTACGCGTAAATGATGCATTATCGTATGTCGTGGGCGTGCGGCCAATGCTACAGACCGCCGCAGTACCCAATAGGCCTAGCCGCAGCTATTGCTTTTCACTAGCGGGGCAATAGGCTGCATGCGCTCGTAGCATCATTATAAATGGAATCAAGAAGTTTGACATGCACGAATATCTGCACTGTTAAATGCAGGCGCGTTCCGTCCGGGGAACGCAGAATCTGCAGAGTCGGGGCACGCCACGTGCAGGCACACCAAGTAAGCTTTGGGTATTACGACTTTCAAATTCAAGGGTAAAAAGTGTTATATGATGCGTGTTGTAATGGGATGTCTTTGTGTGCATGAACGTACCAGTCGTTGTGGGGGTAGTAGAGCAGATTCTAATACAGCGTGTCCTTGGTGCAGCCTACACAGCCACGGTCAGCCACAGCCACAGCCACAGCCACAGCCACAGCCACAGCCACGGCCCAGCTTGGTGCAGCCTACACAGCCACGGTCACCACTTTGCAGCAGCAGGCTTCTGCAGGCTCAACTACAGCAACTAGTGCAGTGCAGCAAGCGCACGAGCAGATGCCAGCAGCACTTCGTCATGCTGTCAACGCCAGTTTTGGCTACAAGAGGGTTTGGGTTGGCAAGTCCTTCCCATGGTGGACTCAGGAGCTCACAGATGCTGTGGAGGACAGCAAGCAGGCTTACCTGCGCTACAAGAACTCAGGGCTTGTAGCAGATTGGGCTACTTACAAACAGCAGCAGAAGGCTACTACACAGCTGGTCAAAGCAGCAGAGAAGCAGTACAAAGAGCAGTGCCAGCATGCCAATACTTCTGCATACACAAATCGCATGAATGATGACAGCCTGCTTGGAGAGAAAGACATGTGGCAGCTTGTGCGTCGTCTGTGCCCTAAGCATGTCAGCGAGGCAGTTTACAGCGTCACGCAGCATCCATCTGGGCATGTGGCATCTACCCCAGCTGAGAAAGCTGATGCTTTCAAGTGTCATTATGAGCGCGTTGGCAGCCATGCAGCATTTGCTTCCTCCAACCCCCAGTTTGACGCTGCACACATGTCCCGAGTTGCAGCCAATGTGCAACAGTATTTGCAAGACTCTGACTCCCCTGCCACCCCGCTGGACCTGCCCATCACTGCCGCCGAAGTTTCCGACTGCCTGCAGAGGCTACGCACTGGCAAGGCCGGCAACCCGGCTGAGGAGGGCATTGTCAATGAGCTACTCAAGTATGGAGGCAGCACGGCCGCAGATATGTTACTGCAGTACTGCTATCTGATGTGGCAGCTTGAGCAGGTGCACCAGGTGCCAGGTACAGTTGTGAACATGCCCAAGAAGGGTGACCTGACAGACCCCACCAACTACCGTGGTATCACCCTGCTTAGCGTGCTTTACAAATTTTACACCAGCGTTCTCAACCAGCGCCTCATCAACTTTGCAGAAGGCAAGTGAGTGGCGGAGGGCACGACACA
>CADDIJ020000901.1:0-31421 GCA_902809745.2 Tetradesmus lagerheimii | reverse complement strand
TTCTATGTACTCCTGGCAGAGCTGCTTGTGCCGGCCTGGCAGCTGCTGACACGAAGTCGATAACGCGATCGATGACGTTTGCTGATCCAGCCACGAGCTGCTGCGTGCCTGCTGCTGCGGTGCTGAAAAGTGTAAGAACACTCCCACCAGGCCAACAGTCATCAGGATCCCGCATGCGCATAACGCAGCCACGCGTGGCGCAGTCCACATTCGTTGACAGTTTTTTTCATTGCTGACCGCGGCCTTGCAGGCCGGTTGCTGCAGCATGTGGCTAGCGTTCTGGTGTCACCACAACGCGGAGCACTGGGCGCCTGCTGGATAAGGTACCAGAGTTCAGCCGGCTGATACTGAAACCAATAACGAATGTTAAAGCGATGAATGCTCAGAAAGATCGATGCTGCTCAGGCAAAGGAGCACGTGCCACACTGCGCACGCACAACGCAGGAGCTAGCAGATAACGTACTGCAATTCACAGGTACGTTCGATAACGACGATGTTGGGATCGCAACCTGGTCGTGTGGGGCGTTCAGTGGCTGGAACTGTGTGTCACTTGGGCCTGCAAACTCCTACCAAGCTACAATGCCTGCTCAGTGACGAGCAGCTTATGATCGAGCGTGCAACTTTACATGTTTAATTTTTGTAAAGCTTACGGCGGGCCAAGCTGTCTGAACAAGGAAGGCGCTATCTAGTAAACCGTTGATGGGCAGCAGCGCGCCCTACGCCAAAGCAGCTGCTACTGAGCCCATCTACCTGGTCAAGAAACACAATAGTGTTTTGCTGAAAGCGTACTTGTTCCGGTCGCAACCTGGGCAGTGTGCTACAGCATTACCGATACTCGTCACTACAGAGCTAGCAGCACCAAGCAGCCAATCCCATCTGCGCAGCTGCTTGATCGCTGGTTTGGGCACATATCACAACTTCAAAAATGCACTGTACATAACATGCGTACGCATGCAACCCAGCTCTCGCTAGCTGCATGGTACAGGCTGCTGTCTGATGACAGCTCAGCAGCTGCATGCAGCACATGCCTTGCACATGCCCAGTCACAGCACAACTGAGCAGCCTTGCATGCAGGGGAAGGGTGTCACTGCATGCCTTGCTGCTTGGGTGCTGCCTTTACTTTGACAGCACATGCACACATATGCTGTCTACTATAAAGTCAGCCAAACTGCCTTGAACGATTCTTCACGCCGCAATTGAACGACTAGCACACATCAGACAACACGCAGTTGAGCAACATATCCTGCAACTCTCTCTGCTGCTTGTAAATCGGCCTCTCAGACCCGAGCAACACCTGCCGCAACCTGCTGCATTCCTGCAGCCCTGCCATAACACTTGCCCAAACGTCTGCATGCATTGTTGCTTGATCAATGCCACACATGTCGCTACTGCTGCTGCTGCTGCAGGCCTGAGCATCCGCCAGTGTATGTGCCTCGTTGCCCCCTGGCTGCTGCTGCTGGTCGTCTTCGCCTGCTTCTGCTGCTGCTGGAGCTGATACAGCGTTGGCTGGTCTGCTGCTGCTGCTGCCGACTTCTTTGTAGCATGCAAAGTTGAGCTCCAGGCTTTGCAGCCGGGTCAGGCTGGACAGGCAGCCAAGGGCACGCTGGGCACCTGCAGCAATTTGAAAAGCAATAGCGTAATGCGACGTAATTGCTTTTCAAACAGCCAAGTGTACGCTGGGCACCTGCAGCAGCAGCAGCAGCAAAGGCCTGCGTCGTGTACCTGCTTTGCAGAAATGTGTGTGTTGAGTTGGTGGAAGCATGTCTGCCGCATCGCATGCAGCAGCAGCAGCCATGATACAGCCATGAAGCGAGCAGCACTTACTACAGGTGTCTTCCTGCAGCTTTCCAACACCAAAAACTCTTATCGCTGGCAACTCAGTGACTCAAATCGGGGCTGCAAGACTGCACTGGTGGTTTTTTGATGCAGCGCAGTGCACTGCACTGCTTGCAGCTCCCAGCGCACAAATCTCAGTCCAGCAATGTACGCAGCAGTCTGTTACCGACAATCCAGGAGCACAGTTTGAATAAGATTTGCATTCATTGAATACACAAAAAGGCGCCCACCTTGTGGCATGCAGGGTCCATCGTTGCAGGTCAGCGACAGCTGCCTCAACTGCCGCAGGCCGTGTGCTGAGCACAGGCTGGGCAGCAGCAGATGCAGTCCGCAGCGAGCATCTGCTGCAGCCTCTACATACGGCCTGGGGTGGGTTCCAGTAGAAATGCCTGCGTCGAATTCAACATGAGGTTAGGCCAGCATATGTGCGCTGCAGATGTCTGGCGCAGAGTCTGCAAGACAAGTGCGCACGCCACGCCTTGTTATGCTACGTTCTAGAGGTTAATCTTAATGGTCGGTATACTTTGCAAATTGCTTACATTGCTGTTCACATAAGCCTCACCACTATGCTGCCGCCACTCACCCTGGACGCACAGCCGCAGGCTTGTGAGCTGCTGCGGCCACCAAAAGCCAGCACCAAATGGTACAGCAGGCACGCTTGCTGCTGCTGCTGCTGCTCCTGCTGCTCCTCCTGCTGCTGCTGCTCCTGCTGCTCCTCCTGCTGCTGCTGCTCCTGCTGCTCCTCCTGCTGCTGCTGCTGGTGAGTCATCTTCCAGATGCATGTCCATCATGCTGGCAGTGATGCTGGCAGGGTGCAGCTCCAGTGATAGGTCTAACAGCTTGCTGCTGTGTCTGCGGGCAACCGAAAGTCAACTGTCGACATTTGGTAATAAGGTAGCTGCACGCAATTGCAGGCACGTTTGCAAACATAGGCATGGCGTGTCAGGCATAATGGCTGGTGTTATGAGAACGTGCCTACAACACCAGCCATCATGCCAGCTGTGTACAGCAACTTCAGCTTAGGAGCCCACACACTCTCAAGCAGACGTGACTATACATGCACCAGCTGACTTTCGGAACATAGCTGCATTGCCAGCAGCCAACACAGCACTCGCATCCGCAATAGAGTCTGCCAGTTGACCGGCACCCATTTGAGCAAGTTGGCAGCGTCTTGGAAGGTTGTTTCACCCCCAACTACACTGCTGTATCAAAGCTTTCACCAGGGGCCCACAGCAATCTGTAATATTTAAATTCATTAAAAGAGCCCACCTGATCATGTCAGCTGCATCCTCAATCGACTCCACAGTCAGCTCAGCACGTTCCAGCAGCGCCAGCGCAGCTGACAGCACTCCTCCACCTGCTGACTCAGCAGCAGCAGCAGCAGCAGCAGCAGGCTGGCCAACTTGCATACCCCTGCAGCTGGTGCTGCCGCTGCTGCCAGCTGTTCCGCTGTGCCCAGCACTAACACCATCTGCTGACTCAGAAGCAGCAGCAGCAGCAGGCTGGCCACCTTGCATGCCACTGCTGCTGCTGCCGCCGCTGCTGCCAGCCGCCCCTTCACCTCTGACACCAGCCTCTTCCAGCTGTTGCTTGCTGCTGCTGCTGCTTTTGTCTCCTACAGCTGGCCAGCCTGCTGCATTGCTGCTCGTATCCTTGTAAGGTGCCTGTATACTAGCTGCAATGCCGCGAATGCTGAGGCTTCTCAAGCTGGCTGGTAAAGCCCTGTGCATAAACTGCAGGGTTTGGCGCTCTTGTGGGTGCACTGGGGTTTTGCAAAGCAGCGAGAGGGATGTAAGCCGCGAGGGCATGTCTAAGACGACAAAGCTGCTGCTGTTTAAGTGGGAGGAAGCTTGCAGGGAACGGCCAAAAAAGCCAATCTGCAGTAGTGAAAGACACAAGGCAGTGCATAACATGTGGTTCGTGCAGATGGGTAGTGCGGCAAATTTGCTGCTGTTTCAGGTGGGGGATGCTTGCAGGGAGCGGCCGAAGAAACCAACCTGTATCAAAGAAACATGTTACACAATGCAGTGCACCACCGTTTTGGTTAGTGCAGATGGGTGTGATGACAAAGCTGCTGCTGTTTGATTGGGAGGACGCTTGCAAGGAGCAGCCGAAGAAGCTAACCTGTAGGAGTGAAGACACAAGGCAGTGCACCACAGGTTTGTTTGATGCAGAGGGTGTGTGACTACAAAGCTGCTGCTGTTTGGGTGTGAGGATGCTTGCAGGAAACGGCCGAAGATACCGACCTGTAGTTGAAGAGCAGTGCAAAATTCTAATATCTCGTGCATATGGGTATTGTGGCAAAGCTGCTGCTGGTGCTGTTTGAGTGTGACGAGGCTTGTAAGGAGCGGCCGAAGGAACCGGCCTGTAGCGGACAAACATGTCACAAAAGGCAGTGCACCACAGATATTGAAGTGCAGATGGTGTATCATGAAAAGGACCGGTACACCACGCATCACCCATACAGACCAACCTGTACATGCCACCACAGCAGGAACATGTCCCTGTTTATGACCAAATGGCGTGTACGGATGACACAACTTGCAGCGGCTGCTGCCAAACCTGGTGCTGTGTGTCTCTAGCAAACATCCGCCAGCCAATACAAACAACATGCGCTTACAAGGCAATCATGCAGCCCAGCTGGCCGCAGCTGCGTGACGCCTCCAGCAAAGTGCAGCTGCTGCAGGCGCATTGGTTTCCAGCAGTGTCAAGTACTAGTGGGGGCCATAATATGGGCCTGACACAATTTGAACCGGCTCAACCACGAGTGCTGCCGGCAAATATTTGCCAAATAAGATAAATCACTTTTGTGACCTCACTTGTACCCAGATACCAGACAAAACAAGCAACAGGCTGTTACGCAGCCCACCTGCAATGGCCGTCCTGCGGGCCGCAGCTGCGTGAAGCCGCAAGCAAAGTGCAGGTGCTGCAGCTGCATTGCTTCCACACTACGAAGCACCCGGATACAAGGAAGAAACAAACAACACGCAGCCCACCTGCGGGCCGCAGCAGCTGCGCAACGTCTCCAGCAAAGTGCAGCTGCTGCAGCTGCATTATTGACACATTTAGCTACACCAATTTCTAGACGCAACAACAATAAGCAGTTGTGATGATGAATAAGCAATTATGCAGCTCACCTGCATATGGCGTCCTGCGGGGCGCAGTTGCGTGAAGCCGCCAGCAAAGTGCAGCTGCTGCAGCTGTGGTAGGCTCGACGCCAGCAGCGGCAGGTCTTCACTCGTTGACAGCAGCACGTGAGGTGTGCCAACAACCTTCAAGCCTACACAGCAGTACATAATGGGGCAGCAACAAGTTACTGAGAACATCAGAGCACCACCAATCCCCAGCAGCAGCGGCAGCAGCATCAACAGGCGTGCCAATCACCTTCAAGCCTGTACGCAGGAAAGACAAGGCACAAACATCTAAACATGCAAGCCAAGCAACCATCAAACACCAGCAGCGGCAGGTCTCCTTGCTTGGTTGACAGCAGAATGTGTGCAATGCCAATAATGCAGTCAGGCCTGGGCTGCTCTCATTGACAGCAGCACATGCGGCGTGCCAACAACTTTCAAGCCTGTACGCGGAAAGACAAGGAACAAACATTCAACAGCAAGCCAAGCAACCACCAAACACCAGCAGCGGCAGGTCTTCGCTCGTTGGCAGTAGCACAAGCGGCGTACCAATCACTTTCAAGCCTGTACGCAGGGGAAAGCAGGCACTATATCACTTGTCAAGCAAGCCCACGAACCAACAAACGCCAGCAGAGGGCAGTGACCCTCAAGTCACCAGGAATACACCAGGAGGCAGGGCAAACACAAGTTAGACAATTTGAATGCATGTTGACCGCCAGCAGCAGTAGCAGCAGCAGGTCTTGCTGCCATTTTAGGCTTGTCAGTGCTGTCAGCAGCGCAACGGACCGTTAAAGAGCTGCCCAATGCTCAGACGGCTGGCTGCACACAACTGCCAAGCCTTGCAGCTGCTTGATTCACATCAACACAGCATATAACAATGCTTTGATCAACAGAAGACGCACACCCGGATCTACCAGCTACAACAAGCCAAACCCCTCATAAGACGCCCGTTATTGAAGACAAGTGTCGAAAAAGGGTGCCACCAACGCAAGCATGCAAAGCAATCGCTCACATGTTAGGCTTGTGAGTGCTGTCAGCAGCGGAACGGGCCAGTACGGTGCTGCCCATTCATCATACTGCTCCGACGGCTGGCTGCACATACACCAAGCGAACCGTAAAACCAACGATAACGCAGCGCAAACTGGGACTGATGCAACAATGGTGGCAGATACAGTCGCCAGCGCACAACTGCAAAGTGGGTGCTCACTCGTTAGGCTTGTGAGTGCTGTCAGCAGCGGCATGGGTCGGTAAGGTGCTGCCCACTCATCGTACTGCTCCGACGGCTGGCTGCACACAACTGTCAAGCCTTGCAGCTGCTTGATCAGCGCAGGTGCCCGGGTGGCAAAGTCTGACAGGTCATGCTTCTCTCGAGCCTGCATGAATGCAGCAGCAGCAGCAAGACAAGAGCGCAGCAATTCTAGAAATCTACGCAAAAACAGTGGCAACAGAGAGGATGGGAGGATGAGGGCTGCACAGCTGTTGTCTTGATGCACACAACCATGAAGCCTTGCAGCTGCTTGATCAGCGCAGGTGCACGGGTGGCAAAGTCTGACAAGTCGTGCTTCTCTCGGGCCTGCAAGGATGCAGCAGCGGCAGCAGTAAGACAGCGCAGCTGTTCTTGAAGTCTACGCAGCAATCTCCAGGCACACCTAAAGTAACAGTGTCAGGAATGATGAGGGGAGGTTGAGGGCTGCACAGCTGTTGTCTGACTGCACACAACTGTCAAGCCTTGCAGCTGCTTTATCAGCACAGGTGCCTGGGAGGCAAAGTCTGACAGGTCCTGCTTCTCTCGGGCCTGCATGGATGCAGCACCAGCAGCAGCAGCAGCAAAACAAGAGCGCAGCAATTCTTGAAGTCTGTGCAGCAACAGCGGCAGGAATGAGGATGGGAGGATGAGGGCTGCACAGCTGTTGTCTCGATGTACACAACAGTCAATCCTTGCAGCTGCTTGATCAGCGCAGGTGCCCGAGTGGCAAAGTCTGACAGGTCGTGCTTCTCTCGAGCCTGCATGAATGCAGGAAGGCAGTTAGTGCAGGACAGCCGGATAAAGGCACAGCGATAAGTGGAATCTAAGCAGCAACAGTGACAAGAGTGAGGATGGGAGGATGA
The DNA here is from genome assembly GCA_902809745.2 of Tetradesmus lagerheimii. NCBI lineage: Eukaryota > Viridiplantae > Chlorophyta > Chlorophyceae > Sphaeropleales > Scenedesmaceae > Tetradesmus > Tetradesmus lagerheimii. The sequence goes on along the minus strand of CADDIJ020000901.1, from coordinate 24,345 downwards.
GGGCTGCAAAGCTGTTGTCGAGATGCTTGGTTGCACCCCGACTTCCCCATGAGTGCAGATACTTCAAATTGCACCCCGACTTCCCCATGAGTGCAGATACTTCAAATTGCACCCCGACTTCCCCATGAGTGCAGATACTTCAAATTGCACCCCGACTTTCCCATGAGTGCAGATACTGCAAATTGCCCCGACTTCCCCATGAGTGCAGATACTTCAAATTGCACCCCGACTTCCCCATGAGTGGATGCATCAAATTGCCCCGACTTCCCCAGATGCAGACTTCAAATTGCACCCCCGACTTCCCCCATGAATGCAGGAAGGCAGTTAGTGCAGGACAGCCGGATAAAGGCACAGCGATAAGTGGAATCTAAGCAGCAACAGTGACAAGAGTGAGGATGGGAGGATGAGGGCTGCAAAGCTGTTGTCGAGATGCTTGGTTGCACCCCGACTTCCCCATGAGTGCAGATACTTCAAATTGCACCCCGACTTCCCCATGAGTGCAGATACTTCAAATTGCACCCCGACTTCCCCATGAGTGCAGATACTTCAAATTGCACCCCGACTTTCCCATGAGTGCAGATACTGCAAATTGTGGCTGGTATAGTCAGTGAAATCCAGCTGATCCTGGGCCTGTCAAATACCCGTGCAGGGAAGCAGTGAAGTAGCAACTTCATTGCCTGGCTTACCGTGAACTTCAGACTGCGCAGGCCCTCCAGCTGGTTCAAAAGTTCAAACGAAAGTTCACCATTGCTGTTGATCTCCAGCTGCTGCAGAAGCGTGCGGCTGGCAGCAGCAGCAAGCCCCTCCCTGCTTGGCTGAGTCAGCAGCTGAAACAGCTGCCCGTGATCGTAACCGTCATTTAACACAAGGCGTGTTAATGACGGAACCAACGGCGCCGCTGCTGCTGCTGCTGCTGAGTCACTGCTGCCGTTGAGATCTGCATGCTGACCTGGATCTGGTTGACCTAGATCTAGATCAGAGTATAGGATGTCCTCTGCGTCCAAGGTAAAACCTGTTTGGGTTATTAGGGTTTGCAGTGCTGGCATGCGGTTTAGGGGCGCTGAAAGTTGCAGGTGCATGGGGTTGTTACCAACGCCAAAGCTGAGGTGTGTTAAGTGGCTGCCCAGCTGGCTGAAAGCTTGCTGCAGCTTGATGACGGCCTGCAGCAGCAAGAAGCAGCAAGAAACAAAGCAGCAGCAGCAGCAGCAGCAGCAGTAGCAGCCAATCAACCATCAGCATCCAGCACATGCCAACCACAGCTGAGGTGTGTTAAGTGGCTGCCCAGCTGGCTGAAAGTTTGCTGCAGCTTGATGACGGCCTGCAGCACCAAGAAGCAGCAGCAGCAGCAGCAGCCAATCAACCATCAGCATCCAGCACATGTCAATCACAGCTGAGGTGAGTCAGGTGGCTGCCTAGCTCGCTGAAAGTTTGCTGCAACTTGACGACGGCCTGCAGGAGGCAGCAAGTGGCACACTACCTTCAAATAGAGCGTTACCGCACGGTGCATGCGTGTTTCATGTGGCTGCAGCCTGAGTACGGGCCTACAGCAGTGGCAAACAGCAGCAGTCCTGGCAAGCATGTGGCACAGCTAGGCATATGCTTGCTTAGTGCCAGCGTTGTACTGGATGAATCAACTGCCGATATCTAAGCATTGCGCTGTGTCCTGAGCATGGCAGACCTACTCAGTCAACACTGAGCAGCTGCCAAGCATAACCTGCAGCTGCTGCTGCTGCTACACAAATTCGTACAACACCCAACACCACCGCACACCATCAAGCAGTCGTGTACCTGTATGCCTTCCTCCCTGTCTGCTGCAGGTCCCATCACCACTGTCAACCTCTGCAGCTGCTGCAGCTTGCTCAGCTGCACCACAACCTCCAGCAGCAGCAACCCCACAGCTCCTGCTTCTACTTTTGCAGGCCGTTTCAAGCAAACTACATCATCAAGCACATATTCACCTGTATGCCTTGCTCCTTGTCTGCTGCAGGTCCCATCACCACTGCCAAGCTCCGCAGCTGCTGCAGTTGACCCAGCTGCACCACAACCTCCGGCAGCAGCACAGCAGCCATGTGTTTAATTGAATGCCATTTGCCCGCATCTTCGGCTGCCATACAACTGAACTTACGCAGCTGCGTTAGCTGCAGCAGCAGCGGCTGCTGCACGGCCGGCAACGGCGCTTGCAGCCGCATATCCAACTGCTGCAGTTGGCTGTGCAAGCAGGATACCAGCGTCGGTAGCCAGTTGCAGCGCGCATAGCTGCGGATTGCTGCTGCTGGTGTAATGCAGCCATTAGCGGTGTCCTCGAATCGCTGCGCAAGGTCTAGCACGGCCACATGTGTGTGAGGTGCAGATTGACTGTCGGTGGCTATCACCAGCGGCTGCTCTGTTGCGTATTCGTACACCGCGACAGCGTTGATGCTTGGGCAGCTCCCAAGAGCACTGAAGAGCAAAAAAGGGTGCAGCATAGCAGCGGATGAACATCAGCGGAAGACGTAACAGATGCAGGAATCTGCAAAACTGACCCTGTAGCAGCAGCAGCAGCAGCAGCAGTGCCAGCACTGTAGCCAAGCCCTCCTGCATTTATGCAGCACGCAATATCACCTACTGCGCCACAATACACATGAAAACCTGCTTCACTGCACATCACAAAGCTCGTGTGACACTCATAGTATGCATGCGCCACACATCGTATGCATGTGACACAAGTTGAGTCCATGTGACACAGATGTTCTATGTGACACAGTGCGGCTCAAGTGCAGTGCTACAGCCCACCTGAAGAGCTGCCGCCATGTGTCTTCATCGTACATCTGCGTCACATCCACGTGCAGCAGCCGCACACATCATAACAATCGCTACCGTACACTGCAAGTTTGACATTGCATTTGCTACACCAACCTCGCCTGAAGAGCTGCCGCCAGGTGTCTTCATCGTACGTCTGCAGCAAACTGATGTGCAGCAGCACACATCATAACAATTGCTACCTTACCCAGCAAGTGTAACATTGCATTTGCTACATCCATCTCACCTGAAGAGCTGCCGCCAGGTGTCTTCATCGTACGTCTGCGTCACATCCACGTGCAGCCGAACACAGCTGTAGCCCAGCAGAGCAGCAGCACGCACCAAGCTGCTGGCTGTCCTGCTGAGCTGGGGCTGTAGCATAGCGCTGTGCTGCTGCTGCTGCTGTGGGTTGTGTGCAGTAGCTTCATCTGCGTTGCCATCATCATCATCATCATCATCATCATCATCATCATGCTGCTGCCCTGCAGGAGGTGCTCCATGCCTTGATGCATTGCTGGCACTTTGTTTGCCCTCTGCTGCTGCTGTATCTGCTGTCGCAGGTGCTTTCTTATCTTCCGCCACTGCTGATGATGCGCATTGTGTCTCTGCTGCTGCTGCTGTTGCGTCTGCATCCTCTGTTGCATCTCCCCTCTTGCTTTCTAGTGCATCTGAATCAGCTGAACCGCCTCCTGCTGCTGCTGCTGGTGTACGTGCGTGCTGCTTTTCAGCGCGCAGCTGTGCCTGAAAAGAGCTTGCCACCACTTGCAAGTGGCTGCCTGGCTGCTGCTGTGCTGTGATGGTGCCCAACTGACGGGAGGCAAGGCGACAGCTTGCAGCATCTGGCTCTAGCAGCTGCTGCCCAATTGCCTGCAGCATGTGTTGGTGCAAGTGTGAACATGTTATATGCTGGTGCGATTGGTGCGCAGTGCATGACAGTGGGCGGAATGAGACAAATGCGACACAGACAGCATGTGATAGAACTGCAAAAGATGATCTCTTACAGGCTGAGCACCGCAGAGAAGTGCAAATCAAGCACTGCTGCCCAGGCAATGCGCATGTTTTGAAGACGTGATGCGAGACACCTTTTTGGTCATGCACTCAGGAGGTCAATAAGTTGAACTTGGAGAAAGTGCTTGATTGCCATAGCGCTGCTGCCTCTGCTACTGCTGCTGCTGTGTGTGCATTTCCAGCCTGCAGGTCCCCGCAGCCCAAAACCCAATTGCCGTGGCTCTATATCAACGATATTATCGGTACTGCGTAATAAACTTCAGATACCAGCAGCCTACTCACCGTCAGGGCTACTCCTGGGAGCAGTCTGATATCCATGCAGCCGTTTCCTTGTCCTCGTGTCGCAACCGTTACTCGCATCCAAGAAAAAAGGCTGAACGCACTCAAAAGAAGCTGCCTTTGAGCCACCTCGGCTCTGGTAATCACTCCGCATATGAAGTTGCTGCGTCGGAAGGATGGGGTCGTCGCCAGATGCTGCTCAACAAACCAAACGGCTTTGTAATGCTAGCTTTGAGTCTTCAATCGGTCACCTGTGACACAAATTTGACAACGCTGTCACGTGCCGTACTGACGTCAGCTGCCGTACGAGTACTGCAGATTGCAGCAGTAGCAGTGGCTGAGCACCCAGCGTGCCAGTTGCGGGTTAATAATAATAATCAATCCTTGTAAGCCATACCTTTCGGCATCGGCAACCGCGCCTCACCCACTGGGGAGGCGGAAAGCAGACTGATTATTCTCTCTATCTTTGGAGTCCTGCGGAGAGTCGCGAGGACATTAGCAGCATCCTTCCTTCGGCTTTCGCCGACTGTATCCTTGAGTCCAGGGACATACTGCTTAGGCTCAGAATCGAACCTGCAACCTTTCGGCCACTGTTCGTCCGTCATCACCACTGCGCCACGTGTTTAACGTCCCGCCGGACCCACTGCGCCACGTGTTTAACGTCCCGCCGGACGTGTTTAACGTCCCGCCAGTTGCGGGTTGTAAGGGTGTTCCGCAGCACCATTGTGCATCCCGCTTGCTGTTTGGACCATGCCTGCCTTCCCCTGTGCGTTTTGTGCCCTGTGCTTTGAGCACCCTGCTGCTTTTCGGGCTGCACTTCGCACATGCTGCACTGCATGTACTTGTTGGTTTATGGGGAGGTAGGGGCTGCAAGATGCCTCTGGAGTTTTACTTTTGTTGCATCTTGTGGCTTGCTATCGGGTTCTCATGATATGTGAGCTGAAAGAGGGGCAAGTGACTCGCTCTAGGGCGATAGCTTGCCCACCCCTGTAACAGACCTCTCTCTCTCTCTCTCTCCGCTCACGCACACCCAGGTGGCAAGCAGTGGGTTTCGTGAACCCAATGCCACAGCATCCGCGCAAATTCAGCGCTGTACACGCTAGCTGCAGCGCTGCAGCATGTAGCATCACAGCCCTGCTCATTGGCGCTTGATTTGGGGCCACAAACCTTAGGAGTGAATTACGCCAAATGCGTGCAGAAAAAAGCAGGCCACCCAACTGTCTGGAAGACATAGAGTTCATGTGGCATGCTAGGGGATCCCCTCCGGCTGGAGCTTATGTCACGCATCAAATGACCTGCTGGCAGGAGCGCTAGAGTGCCGGACATACCAATGTCAGGAATGACTGCAACACGTATCTAAACGACCCCAGGTGCCCGAAGCAATGAATTTTCAAGGGGCGGTGTATAGGCGGGGTTCCCCGTGAGACACTAGTAGCAGTCTGACTGGCAGAGTGCTGCAGCTGCTGCATTGTGTTTGCAGTCATGTAAATCACAACCGTTTAGACGGGTTTCACTGTGTCACATGGTCATGTTCGCACTGTGTGTCGTTACTTCAGTTACATGCGCTCGCGCCACCACCAGCTCGGTGTTTGCAGAACCAGATGCGTGTAACCCTCTACATCTGCTATCATAGGCAAGCAACGTCTTGGTAGCGGATTCTGCCGCAACCCCCTTACTTGTAGCTTCCATGACATTCTCTCGGCTGTCACAGTGTGGTTCTGGTGAGATAGGGTGTTACAGAACCACGGGTGGGTCGTTCCAAATTTCGCTTTTCATTTCATTACATTTCATATTTCATTTCAAATTTCACGCGCCGGTAGGCCCCACTGCAAGGAGTGAAATGACTGCAAAACGGGCGCAAGACCCGCAAAACAGCAGCTGCTCGCGTCGTAAGCAATCACGGGTTACTATGTTGCCACATTATAGCTCTGGAGTGGGGCTAAACAGTCCAATCGGAGCCCAGCACACACTCTTGTCCTGCTCAGCTTGTCCACTGCTAGCTTGCAGCACGTCCTGCCCAGCCTGGCAGGATGGGGGGTCTCAAGAAACATCAGAACCATGCTACCACACTTCAGCTGCATACCACTCAGATCAAAACCAGCACAAAGTAATTCAGACCATCAACAACCCCCAGTTGCATCAAGATACACAAAGCTGCCATTGCCGCAGCTGGGTAGCATCTGTCACATCCGCCCACATGGCCAGTCTGCTGTGTTACGGCTGCTCCTGCTGCTGCTCCTGCTGCTCCTCCTCCTCTATCACACTGTCCAGCCATTGCACGTATGCTGCGAAGTCCTCTGCATCACGCACTGCACCATCACGCCAGGCCAATGCGGGCAGGGCCAGCAGTTTGAATTTGCCCTCCCGGGCCCGCTTGCTGCTGCTGCTGCTGCTGCTCAGACATGTTTCAGTCGTTTCACTTTTCCGTTTCAAATTTCATTTCATTTCACATTTCAGTGAAATTTCACTCACAGAGGTCCCAAAACCTGAAATGTTTATGCCGCCTTAGTTGCCCTGCCCATCTCTCTGGCTGTGTGATCTTGACAACATGCTTTTTGGTTGGTGTGCTTCTTCAGCACATGCTGTTGGCTGATTGGGGTGTGTCACTGACACACCGCAGATATAATCTTATGCTCAATATGGAGAGACCCTGTGCTCAACGGATGGCCTCAATGGGCTACATTGTGTGCTCATCTTCTTTCGTCATGCGTTGACATTGTGCTCATTTTGGGGTGGCTCATACCATCTGAGATGGTGACTGGACCCACATGTAACTACTCTCTCTCAAAACCTGAAATGACCCACTCCTGTTTAATAAACAGAACAACCTTCGGAAGGAAGGTCCATGGCAATTGGGTTTGTGCAAGTAGGGCAAAGCTGCCAAAGCTGCAAATACCAAACCAATAGCGGCCACACCTGCAAGCTGACCCCTATCAAGTAAGGGTTTTCGGGCCCCGAATTACCCCTGCCATGTAGGGGTCGTTTCCGTTTCACAAAGCGGTCGCCAAGGCCGCCCAAGACGCTCGCAGCAAGGGTGTGAAGGCCACTGCACTTCACAGGAAGTCACTGGAGGCCGGCTGTGCTGGAAGGGGGAAGTGACTTCGTCTGCATGTGACAGTGGCTGTGTGACGCACTGGCACCGTGTGATCCCTTGAACAGCAAACTTTTTTCAGGCCGCAAGAAACACTACAAACCAACACAGGCCCCGTGATGGTTTGACGGGTTGTTGCGTCCTAGCTCACCGTGTTCCCTCAGCTGCGGTGGCCTGTCCCGCTGCTACACAAGACATGACACATCTTGAGCTGTTGATGCTTGCTAGTCGCCCGGTCTGCTGTAATCGTTGACGAAATGTCATCACCCGACAACCTATTTTCCCTCCTTTGCCGTTACCCAAGGGTGAGGCTTGCTTTGATGCAGCTCAGAAGGTTTGCAATCGATCACGTTAATCATTGACATGCATTCCTGCCGCACCAGGCTGCTGCAGGCTTGCAGAACCTACAGAATGGCTGCCCAAGCAGCAGGTGTGGCAGCAGAGCAAGCAGCAGCAGGCGCTGTGTGCAGCCCATGCAGTTCTTGCAGCTAAGCACGCAACAGCTATTGGAATTGAGTCACCAGCTGTCATGAATGTCAGCAGCACAGCTACTGCAGCTGCTCTGTTGCAGAGTCCATCAGGTCCAGACTTGCATGCTGGACAAGGTGGCTCAGCATCTGGTGACGGGCTGCACAGGGCAACAGGGCAGCAGCAAGCAAACGAGCAGCACATGTTGGCGCAACCACAGCAGCGGTCGCTGCAGCAGCAGGCCCCGCAGCAGCAACCAGAGCACGACATGTTGCAGCAGCTAAGCAGCTAAGCAGCTAAGCAGCGCCAGCAGCTGGCCGTGAGGGCTTGCGGCCTGCAGGATAACACAAGTGCCATACACATTAGTAGCACAGCATCCTCCCTGCAAGCAGTTAGCAGTGCATTGTGGGTGCCGTTTACGCCATCACCACCACCTACAAGGAACAGGAGGGCCATGCTGCTCTGGAGCGGGCATACGCCTCAATGCCTGCCAGGCACCTGCATCCTACCTGTGCCGTTGACCACGCTCAGCTCATCACCACCTGCAGCAAGTAGCAACAGCAGCAGCAGCAGCAGCAGTAGCAGGGTTCAAATCAAGCGGCATCATGCCTGTGTAGAAAACCCAGCATCTGCTTGGGACTAACTTCTACATAACCCAAAGCGGCACTGCTGAAAGTGGCATGGCAGCCAGCCGCTGAAGAAGCAGCCAATGCTACTCAAAAAATACCCCATCATGAGCTCTGAGCTGCTGCACTTGACGCACAGTGCAGCAGAATTTGCAAATCATCCTGTGATACTGCTACAAGCACAGCAGTTGCAACTGCAGGCTCTGCTCCGCATCAGCTACCGTGATCAAGACAAAATAAGCGGCAGTATAACCTTGGCGCCCAGCAACATCCTTGCAGGAGTCATGCGTGCAATTCACAAACTGCCAACATGCAATGCTACCAACAGAGTCACTTGTGCTGCCTTGCACCAGTTGATGCACACACCTGCTGCTGCTTTGCGCTCGCTCTCCTTCAGCTTCTCCAGGTACGCCCTCAAACGCTTGTCCTTCTCCTTTGCCAGCAGCGCCTCAAGCAGAGCAATCAATACGCTGCGAGTGCAACCCCTGTGGGCTACACGCATGTTTCCTTTGCCGGCAGGCAGCACAATAAAGATGCCAATATCACCGCGTGGCAGCAGGAGGAAGCGGGTGCGTACACCAGCATGCATGCGGGCCCTGAGGTGTGCGTGATCATCAGCATTACGGTCTTCAACTGCTTTGCGCTTGGGGGCCTTGCCCTTTGCCTGCACAGGAACTTCAACTGCGTTGCGTTTGGCCTGCACCTGCATGGAAAGGGCGGCATGGGCAGGTGGCATCAGTGACAGCATGGGCAGGTGGCATCAGTGACAGCAGATATGGACGCCAAGGGCATACAGCTCTACACTACAAGAAGTGCTAAGATGCGTGGGCAGGCAAGCTCTGTATAGTTTGGTTGCTGCTGTAGCGCAACGAGCAGCAGCATCACAACCAACAACAAACAGCACCAGCAGCAGGAGCCCTGCTCACAGTGGCTGACTTGCAGCTGCCATTGCCATTCAAAGAGACAGGGATGGATGTTGTTCAGATGACCAACTGTGCTCATTGGGTGTCCAGCTTACCTTTTGCTGCTACTTCTGCTGCTTGCTCCTCTTCTTCTGCTTGCTGTTGCTGCTGGAGCGTTGTTTTGCACGTCCCATCACTACCGCCTGATCTGAATTACGTTGCGTCCTTTCAGAACCACGTTGAACAAGATCACAGCCTCAACGAGCGACAGTAATCAACGACGGACAATTTGAATCAAACTGCTTCGCGCTTGCTGGGTTTGGGGTTCAGCGTGACCCCGATTCACCCATTCATTCATGATTAATTGAACTGTAGTTGCTTGTATACGAAACAGAAGGATTAGCCTGTGTTTCTCGCTGCTCTGCTTGGTGTGCTGCACTGCCTGGCCAGCCAGCTGGGCAGCAATCTGCTGTGCAGAAGCCAAACATTCCCAGGCAAGCCATGGCCCTTTTAAACCAACTTTAATATTCATGACAAAAGTACATGGATGCTTAGCTTCGCATTGTACGCTGTCTAACTACGCAAGCTACCAGTGCCTGCCAGGTGCTGCAGGCAGGCTGCATGGCACAGTTGTATGCCTGCATGTGAGTGAAGCCCTGCACAGGCAAATCCCATGGATTTGTTGCTATTAAATGGAGCATGTATACTTCGTGCAGGTGAACCATTCACGTTTCCATGAACATGCACATCCTGGTACCATGACCACTACTGTCATGTGTTACCATGTGCCTTAGCTGCAACATTGTAAAGGGCCCTACTTTGAAGAAGAAGAGGGGTTACAGGGTGTGTTCAAGTGGCTACGCCGCAACGGACACCAGCTAGAAAAAGGATGCTGCGAACAGCTCAGCTCAGACTGTCACTCAAAAGGAGGCTGAACCCCAGAAAAAACAGCCCCTGTGTGAGAGGCATGACATTTGGTGGCCCTACTTTTTTGAAGAAGAGGGGTTGCAGGGTGTGTTCAAGCGGCTACGCCGCAACGGACACCAGCTAGAAAAAGGATGCTGCGAACAGCTCAGCTCAGACTGTCACTCAAAAGGAGGCTGAACCCCAGAAAAACAGCCCCTGTGTGAGAGGCATGACATTTGGTGTGCAAGCACAACCGTCCTTCTCATCACACGCAATGTTGGTGTATCAGAGGGTATCTGATCATGAAAGCAGTAGTCTAAGCAGTGTCAGTGACCCTACTTTTTGAAGAAGAAGAGGGGTTACACGGTGTGCACAGGCAACTACGTTGCAACGAACACCCGAAAATCTGGAACGTCGCAGATGACTCAGCAAAACAGGCTGTCACTCAAGGAGACTCACCCCAGAAAGTCTCTCTGTGTCATCATCATCATCATGTTACCCATTAAGCCATAGCATCAACGCCATCGGCCCCAGTCTCTCTGTGTGTGTAACTTGACATATGGCCTTGATGATGATGATGATATGGCCTTGCAGGCAAAGCCGTCAGTCACAGCACACCCTACTTTTTTGTGGAGCACTACTCAGGGTGGCAGCCCTTTATACTGCAGCTATTGCCTGAATGAAGCATACATGTTGCACTGCATGTGTCCGGCGGGACGTTAAACACGTGGCGCAGTGGTGATGACGGACGAACAGTGGCCGAAAGGTTGCAGGTTCGATTCTGAGCCTAAGCAGTATGTCCCTGGACTCAGGGATACAGTCGGCGAAAGCCGAAGGAAGGATGCTGCTAATGTCCTCGCGACTCTCCGCAGGACTCCGTCGATTGCTGGTTATATACACACCGGCCCTGCTAGGTATGCAGTCCACCGTATGGGGTGATTCCCACATGCTGCCTAGGAAGGGGTGTAAGGGTCTGGGTGGTCTACCTTACACCGAAAATAGAGAGAATAATCAGTCTGCTTTCCGCCTCCCCAGTGGGTGAGGCGCGGTTGCCGATGCCGAAAGGTATGGCTTACAAGGATTGATGATGATGATGATGATGATGATGATGATGATGATGATGATGATGATTATTATTATTATTATTATTATTATTATTATTATGTTGCACTGCATGATGTGTCTTTTCTTATTTCACACCAGACAGTAAAACAAGTATCCACATGTTCCAGTGGTATCTACATGTTCCAGTGGTATCCACATTTTTCAGTGGGAATGGAAGACGACCTGTCCTACAAATGTAAAGTATACACCAACTGCCTCAAGGCTCTTAAGGCAAAAAACCTCCTCACCATGCTGCTGCTGCTAGCTCCTGCTGCTGGCTCCTACTCAGAAGGCTGCCAGATTGTTGCCAGCCAGTTCTCTACCTTGCTCCGAAAGTCAAACTCGCTCCAATAGTCATACACCTTGTCATCGAGCGCATCAGAAGGCACTGACCAATGGTCTGCTTCAGCAAGCTTCCTGTACACATGCGCCATGAAGCACAGTGCACGCCTGTAGGGGCGCTTGTCTGCTGTCACAGGGTCCATCAATTGTTTGCCATTCAACTGCCCAAAGGTTAGGTCGCCCAGGGCTCTCTGGGTGTCACGTTTCAATTGACGTGCGCCTGGGTGATCCACCAGCCGCGTGTCCTGAAGCTCCTTATCCAGAAGTGTGAAGCGCACGCCTTGCTTGCCTGCAGTAAGCAAAAAATACAATAGGTTGAATAGAATCCCAAAAGCTCCCATCCAAGGGACAGATACTGGAAATTGGAGGATTCCAAGGACCACACAGTCTCCGGTAACATCACTTCAGATTTTACGAGTGGGTGCCTGCATCATGTCACAGCAGTATTTGCCATGGCATTCCCAATGTTGCATTGCTATAAATTGTTTTCACATGTTGTGGCCAGCATGCAGGCTGCGTGCAACACTCCCTCAACTCAAAAACCGTTTGAGTGACTCAATTGCAACGAAGCGTGCGCTAACAAAACACTTCGGGTCAATCCACCTCCCCACCTGGTGGGCTGGTGAAGCAGAACTGCCTCCTGGTCCAAGCATCCTCCAAGACACTTAGCCACAGGATGCCATTGCGTCCAGACATAACATCGATCTGCAGAGCTGAAGCGTACTGCCTGTGCTTCATGCCTATGATATGACCTGCCTGTAGCAGTACAAGAGGGTGGAGGGGAGTCCCATCACTCAGCAATTGCATGCCTAAACACTGCCTCTAAACAAGGAAACCTGAAACTTCAGGTTTGGCAAACATGAAGTCTCCACCCTTTACAACAGCAGAGCTGTCCATGCTCCCCTTTTTCACGTGATGGGCACCCTCACCCTGGTTCAGTGCCCCCCTCCCCAAAAGCCCAGCGCCACACACACTTACACCGTGTGGCACACACATGGCGTTGCCCCCACGTGATCACCCTAAAGCCCGTTCTCAGCCCCACAAGCCACCAAGGCTGGCCCCATCCTGGCATGCATTACATCTTACCTTGACCAAACCCCACTGAGTGATAATGAGGTGCCTAGGCTGATTAATCACAGATAGATGGGCTTTCCACTTCCCAACAAGCCTTTTCTCACATCACACCACTAAAACAGAATCCAAGTATGACTACTGCAGTCTTACCTGAACATCACCCCAGTTGGCAGTCACACCGGTAACCATGCACTTTAGGCTTGAGGATGTGCTCGCCTGTGCCTCTGTGTTGCGCTCTGGCTGGTAGTGGGTGACCAGGAGTTTCTTGAACGCAGCCCTCTGGACAGAAGGTGTACTGTCGCTGCGGAAATCCTGCAGCTGCATGTGCGACCAGAAACCCAACTGTGCTACTGCACTCCCCAATGTCTGCTCCAAATTCCCCACTGTCTCCTGCATCTGCTCCAAATTCCCCACTGTCTCCTGCACACTCTTCAGCACCGTCTTCTCCACCACACTCTCAATTGCTCTTAGCAGGAGCGGCTCCATGGTCTCTGCACCAACATGCCATGAGTGTTACAGGATCCATACCGGGGCATTCACCTTGAAGTCTAACCAGTCTCAGCACAAGGCGATGCTGAAGAGCTTGGGTGCACAACAAACGAAGAACTTGCTGCACAATATGCAAGTCCAATGGTGATGTTGATGATGTGAGCTGCTATTGCACAGCTTTGTACAGCTGCCTCTAGAGTGGCTGCTGCTGTGGGATGATGGAAGAGGTGCATGGCAGAAGCAGTGAAAAACACGTGCAAGAACAGAGGCAGGGTGCGCACTAAAGGTTTTCAACAACGGTTCAGCGTATCACAAAGGGGATGCCTAACAAGGGAGCATAGGATGCTGCTGCAAGGTTGCCTGCCTGCCTAACAAGTAGTCCCTTTTCAGGGAACCGGCAAAATGTTGTGCACAAGGTTTTGCAGGACTGCTGGCTTGTACGGGAGTCAGCCTCTGCATGATAACATTCCACCACCGCTCCCCCCCCCAAAGGCTCACCTTGTCCTGTTGTGGTAAGGTGAGGGCGACCATGTACAGATGATGGCACATGCAAAGAAGCAGGGCAGGGCAGCATGCACAGCACAGGTCAACGACAGTCTTGTATGCAATTGAGCATAGGAATCAATGCGGCATTTAGAAGTGCAGGATGGCAATGCGTCGCACGTTGCTGCCTTTGACAGAGCAATCTGCACAGAAAGACAATAAATGTGTGCAGCGTTTGTTATGCATGCACCATTCAGGAGGGCCAGAGTTGTGTCGCTGTGTTCTTGCTATTGCAACAAAGCCAGCTGCTGCAAAGTCTTCACTTTGTTTTGCAAAGCCTTAAATGCCTTGCTGATGATTACTAGCAGACATACATGATACTCGCTGCCAACATGTGGTGCACCTGACAACAAGGACTGCAGCCGCATGGGGCTTCACGGCCTTACACGCAGCGATAGGCAATGTAGGTTTGGCAGCCTTGCCACAAGCACCATTGTAATCACATGCATGACTCACCTGCTGCTGCTGCTGCTGCTGTGGGACGACAGACAAAGTCAGGGGGGAGCCGTGAAGAGCACATGCAAGGACACGTGGGCAGGGCGATGTTCAGCAAAAAGTCAAACAAAGAAGCTTGCAACATGAAAGCACGGTGCCACGCAGCACACAGGAGGATGCAGGGTGGTGTTGCAGGGGCTGCCTGGTGTGTCAGAAGTGTTCAAGCACGCCTCATGACACTGCTCCTTCAGCATGCTGTCAATACGCCCTAGCAAAACACTGCTTGGTGGGCACGCGCAGCATGTGATAACCCAGCTTGCATAATCAAAAGATTCATAGACTACTCCGTGCTGCTGTGGCAATTCAGAATGCAGCAACCCTTTCCATGGTAGTCCTGCAGAAGAGTTTGCAGCAACCGCTGGCATGCGCCACAGGCGGCCGCTGCATGCTAACATGCCACCCAGGCATGCAACTCCAACGCTCACCTGGTGCTGCTGCTGTGAAGCACGGGCCACCAAGGAATGGCAGATGATGGCGCATGCACAGGAGCAGGGCAAGGGCAGGGCAGAACAGGGCAGCAAAGGTCATCATCGATATGCATGCAATGAGCATTACTGTATGCATGCAGCATACAGGAGTGCAGGATGGTATGTGGCACTCTTGTGATGTCTTTTGGCAGCGCAATGTGCACACAAAGATCAACCTGTGTGCAGTGCGTGTGGCACTCCTGCATGGAACAAGTGGAGTGCAGAGTGTTGCAGCAAGTTGCTGCAACAAAGCTGGCTGCAAAATCCTTCACAAGGATCTGAACCTCAGATGCCTCACTGATTCTAATCAGTTGCAGACAAGCATGATGGTAGCTACCATGCACCAGGTAAAAGAGTACCCACGCTGCAAGCAGCGCATAATGACAGCCTGATGGACACCCTGATTGAGTCAGCGCATCTGCAGCTAGTTTCAGTGGCGCCTTTGAAAGCTTGTCTAATGCTACAGCTTCCCAGTCATCCGACTGATTTTGAACAGTGGAAACGCCTTGTCGGTCAGCGTGCATTGGCTTCAAGAGCGCCCAGCATAATCAGCAAGGCTCCGTGTCACTGCGTACCGACATGCAGAGCTGCCAGCAACAACACTGCCTGCACCAACCAAACTGGGGTTCCTGCTGCTGTACACAGGGTCTCCCTGAGATTCTCATGACTCACCAGACTGGCTGCTCAGCCTGTTCTTCTCGGCTTGCAACTCTCTGATGACCCCCAGCAACTCTAGCTCCAGCGCCTGCAGCTGCTTCAACTCCTCACGGTTGCTGGACGCTTCCGCTTCGTCGATGCGAGATCTGACCTTCTCTAACCGAGCTTCATGGCGTTCCAGCTTGGCTTGAATGCTTTCAAGCTCCTGCTGCATGTCGGACACCCCTGCCAACTCGGCTCCTGCTGTGTGGCCAAAGCACGGCAGATCAGCATCCACGCATGCATGTTGGAACGTGTTAGTGCGTTGATACTCCGTGGAATCAAGCGGCAGTGGTAGAAGCCTCGTCGCACCTGAACTCCTTGGACTGAAGCTGCGGATGCGCAAGCACAGCACTGAGTGTTTCCCAATCACTTTTCTACAAGAACTTCGCGGAGGCGTGAACACATGCAATCTAATGATGGACAGCTGCTGTCGATATGTGCTAGCAACGAGGCAACGCTTGATGGATAGCTGCTGTCGATGTGCTAGCAACGAGGCAACGCTTGGCAGAGAGTGATTCAACCACGAAATACACACCAGCTGCCAAGTCTGTTGTTCGGTGTCGTCATACATTGTAACACTCGTAGGGTTCGGCTGCTGTTTCCTATCGTAGGCCCTTCCCTCGGCGTGTAGGTACACTGGTGCTTTCTCTAGTGCTTTTCATCTCATTTCCATCTTCATCTATGTATGAGCAGTAGGCCCTGAGTCACGGACTGTACAAGTTGGAGGGTTCGGGGTTGTTGGCAGTCCAAGGCTCGTGGGCAGAATGTGTGACCTCTGAAATCTTCTGATCTAACCAGCACATTGGGCTGAGGTTCATTGCACGCTACTGTTCGTTTTGATTCGGCCAGCTGCGAGGCACACGGTGTCACCATCTCACAGAGTAGCCTTTAAGCGTTGCAGAGCAATGTGATTATGCTTTTCAGACCACTTTAGTACCGATCAGACTTATACAGTACCTTAGTAGAGCTGCTGTGCTGAACAGCTGCTCTACTGCTGCAGCATGGCACTACTGCTCAAGGGGTAGAACCTACATGGGCAGCAAGGTATGGTCCGTTTTGCGCATTTATGCTTACAGACAACGCAATACACCATCAGCATGAATGTGCTGCTCAAGAGGAATACACCAGCGCCCGTCAGCACTGCTGTAGCTAACTGTACCATTGCTGCCCATCCTTACCACTGCTAGGGCTCAAGGTGGTGGTGCAGCCTGTTCCATCTTGTTCCATCTGGAACACGTAAAAGCACCTTCCACATTGAGTTTAACGTGTTTTTGGCAGGCGATCGAACTGCGACAGCCGTAGACCGAATATATCAGACGCATCCTGTTGTTGTCGTGTGAAAGTAGCGATGCAACATGCAACAGATCTGTACAATACGCTGATTAAGGGCATTCAGCAACATTAGTTCAGCCGACAGCAGCTAGGGAACCACAAGCAGCAAGCAGGAGCACAAGCAGAAGCCAAGCATTAGCAGCACACCGATGCTGCGTGCTGTGCAGAAGCTCCCCGGTGTTCCAAGGTGATCTACGAATATTCAACGTACGTTTGCCTGTTATGCATGCCTCGTGTGGCTGCAGGTGTGCTGTACGCGCCTGTCTGCTGTTTTGTGTCTGTGCAGCCTTCAGCAGCAGCGTCACCTCCGCTGCGGATTCTCAAGATGTGGCTGCTGCACAAAACATGATGTCATTCAGCAACATTAGTTCAACCGACAGCAGCTAGGGAACCACAAGCAGCAAGCAGGAGCACAGGCAACACCAGCAAAACACAGGCAACAGCAAGCATGCTCCTGCCAGTAGTAGCATGTCAGCACCCTTCACCACATGCTGCTCCGTCCACCACATTTTGCCTAATTTGCTGCCTACAGTGTGGGCAGCGTACATTGGGGATGCAACGGACCGTCTCGATGTTGCTGCATCTGCAAGCAAAGTCAGCACAGCCTTCCTCGCTTTAGCACCCCTCTGTGGCAAGCAAGTGCAGCCTGTCACTGGCGCAGCTAAGGCCATCAGTGAGATTCTGGATCCCAAGGGATTGGAGGCGTTCAACAGAATGCAGCGCCGTTCGGAGCATGCCTCCTGTGACTTCTGGCGGCTACTGTGGGGGGAAGATGCTGCTGCTTGGGAGATCTGTATCAAGCAGTCGTTTGCAGCTGGAATGAGCCTGGATCTGGAGGAAGCTACAGTCAAATACCAGGTGAATAATAGAAGCAGCAAATGGCCCTTGCTGGCAGCAAAAACCTGCTTGAACATACATGGACTGCAGGCAGTCAGCCAGCCAATGTAAGGAGCACGGTCTTGCCACCACTGCCAAAGCATTCTGTCAGCTGCACCCCAAAAACCCTTGCTCTCAGCATACAGCTTCTTGTCTCAAGACCAATGGGTTGCTTACATATGCACAACGGACCACCTGCACTTGTTTTTTCCCTGCTTGCACAGCTGGTGTACGAGCACTGTGTCCCTCTGCAGTCTGGCCGGTACCTATGCTTTCCAGCTGACAGCGTGGGGCTTGCTGTCAGCCTGAAGCACACCATCCAGTACAGGCAGGCAGACGGGAGCCTGGGGGAGATGGAGGTTGACCTGCTGTTCCCTGGCACAGCACGCACCGTGGTGCGCCTCATGGAGGCTTGGTGGGATGCCAAGGCAAGTACCCTGCAGACAGGGGCCAACTTTGCTGCAGATTGGGTTAAGAAGGGGCCATTGTTGCCACAAGAAACTGCCATTATCTGGTCCAACTGGGTTGTGCTGTGTCAATCTGGACCATTCCTGACCAACAAATGTCAGTTTCTTGTCTAATTAGACAGTGGCAGATGACTGTGCTTGAATGCACAAGCTACTCCTGTGACAGTGTGTGTCTCATTGGACATGCAGACGTATAGGGAAACCATTTGTGTCAGGCTAAATCCTCCCAACCTGCACATGTTCCATTCAAGCACCAGCAGTGCTACTTGAAAGATGGGCCAGGGTATGTTGAGACCAGCAGCATGATAACACTCAAGTTCTGCTTGCACCAACTGCTCATTTGAAACTCTGCTTAGTAGTGCAAGTGTTTCTTTGCTCCAGGGTGGCAAACCATCTACCAAGGAGGCCAAGGTGGCTCATTCAGCTGCCAAGCCGGACTTTCGTGCAATGCCCACGCGGTTCAAGACCAATCTGCTGGTGCTGCAGTACTGGCAAGGCGAGCTGCTGACTTCACTGGTGGAGGTCAAGAGAGTTGCTGAGGGTCACGTCTGGGTTTCTGTTTATATGCCAACCAAAAGTGTTGACAGGGCTGCTGATCACTTGCGCAACATTTATCTAAAGCTTCATGTCCACCTGGCCAGCTAGCCTGCTCAATCTTCATACTTCAAAGTTCAGGTTTCAGCACCAACCTATTGGTTAGGCCGGGTTTGCTTTTAATCCTTGAATCTTTGGCAAAGATTCAAAGATTCAAGAGGCTGCCCACATGCTCATGAATTTGCTTTTAAACACGGCTTGAATCTTTGAATCTTGGAATCTTGGCCAAAAAGAGCTGCCATGTGGGGTTGCAGAAAAAAAAAACAAAAAACTTTTTTTCATTCCCTATACAACAACTTAAAATCCTAAGATTCAAAGATTCAAGGATTCAAAGAGGTCATTTAAGACAGAGTTCCCCTTTAGTTTGTAGCTATCTGCACAAAAATGGCAAAGATTCGAGAAGATTCAAAGATTCAAGGGGGCTGCAAAACATGCTTATGAAATTGCTTTTAAACATAGGCACCCTAAGCTGGCTTGCTATCATCCTGTTTTACCAAAGCCTGGTTACTTCCCAATTTCAAATCTGCATGTTGACAAACATGCCCCTGATGCGTACTGCTGCTGCTGGTTGCTTTGCAGTGACGTCATGCTTGCCAACAAGGCAGCTGGCAAGCCCAACTGGTATCACCCAGCCAGCCTGACATCTGGAGGCCGCTACGCCAACGGCTCAGCACCTATGCGCTGCGTACAGGCTGCCTCTGGCATGCTGGCCAGCTCTTGGCACATGTACACCAGCCGCCGGCAGGCAGAAGGCATTCGCTGGCGCTGGTCACTCACGGGTGTTGAGGGTGTCTCTGAGGAGAGCACTCCCCCTGTCTGGGGGGTTGGCATGGCTGGGCTGCTGCAGCTCTTTCAGGAGGCACAGGGCACAGAGTTCTACATGGTGAACTGGGGCTGCAAGGTGAGCTGAGCCATGGTGCTCCTCTTTCCTCTGGAAGCAGCACACACAGCCAATATCTGCAGGGTTTTAGTTGAAACATTGTACTCTGGGTTGTGCTGAAAACCACATCCAGTCATTAGAATGCCAGCTAGCACTGCATGCTGCGGATGGGCTGGGGACTGGGGACTTGGGCCTTCTGTCTCCACATTCATCATTCAGCTCAGGCGTACCAGTGCCATGCATATATCATCAAGTGACTTGCTTCATTTCATGCCATCTCATGCTCCCATCTGCACCCACGCAACCTACTGTTGGCTGTATGCCAATGGCTTCAACCAGCTTCCGCACCTGTGCACTGACAGTGTGCTGCTGCTATCGCTGCCCTGCTTGTGCTGATGTTGAATTGCAGAATGAGTATGCCTATGGGGACCCTGACTACGTGTCCTTTCTGCCGCGCTGCATGTCGGGCCTCTGTCTGGGAGCAACCGTGAACCTTGCAATGGCAGTGCTGACCTTCTTCCAGCCAACGAACCCAAGCCGGCCCATTGTGCAGACCAAGAAAGCCCAGCCAGCCCAGCCAGCCCAGCCACGGCAGACACTGAACAACGCGAGGGGCTACGTGTGGCCCTATGGAGACCTGAAGCATTTGCCTGCTTTTGATGATGACACAGCTGCTGCACCTACAGACACAGCCATGGCGAAGCTGGTCAACTCTGCCATCAGCAGTGCCAGCTTCCTGGGCAGCGGCTGGGACAAGATACGAGCTGCAGGTGGGTGGTGGGGTCACCTGCTGTTGCAAAGGTTTGGCACTGGGCCCATCTGCTGGGCTTCAAGGTCTCCTGCTGGGCCTTGCTGGTCTTTTGGAGGCTGCGTTGTGTTTGCTATGTGCCAGTAGCCATGTTCACAAAGGTGCCTTTCCTGCATTTTCATCAGCTGCCAGCTGGCACACACAATTCATGGTATGTGTGGTGATTGCTGGCGCAATCCGCTGGGCTTCAATACACCAGGCTGCTGTGCCTTGCTGACTGCATTCTTGCTCAATGACAATTCAACACTGGATCAAACATGTATCTACGTTTACGCAACCTGCTGTGTCACACTCCCCCCCTCTTCCCCGCTGGCCACTGGATGCTGCAGGCACGGCAGCCGCACCCTCCGGAGCAGCAGCTGGTGCCAAGCACAATGACCCCAGCTTCTACAGCATGCGGAGCACCCTGGCCGGTGAAGTTTCACTGATGATGCAGCAGCTGGGGACGGCATCCGACACAAACCTACCAGCAGACATGTGGAGCTGGTATATGATGCGAGCTGGACGCAGCAAGGATTCCACGTCTTACAGGACCTACATCAACAACTACACCAGCGCCTTTGGCAAACGCCTGGACTACCTGCGAGCTGTCGGCAGGGCACTGCAAATAGTCCAGTTCCGGCAGTCTATGCTTGGCTGGTATGTTGCTCCAAGGGATTAGGCACAGGCCAGCAGCAGCATACTAGACGGAGTTGCTCTGTGTAGTGTGTGACATGAGCAGGTTTATGAGATGACCCAAGTCATGCGGGGTGTGATGACCACATTTGGCATCACAGTTGCTGGTGTAACAATTTCCTGATCTCATGACCTGCAATTTAATCATGCTACAGAACTCCTGTGCTAGCATTACAAGGTGTCAGCGGTGGTTATGTTGACAGTGCAAACAATCAGCCTTGTAACTGTTGATATCTGATGGATCATGGCTCATTCCTGCGTGCTCACAGCAACTGACAGCACCCAAAACACATTGCTGCTGCATGCAGGACACCAGTCAATGCCAACCGGGCTGTTTGTAATGACCTGTCAGAGTCTCAGAAAGCAGCTCTGCAGCACGCAGTGGAGCTGACACAGCGCTACCAAGCCAATGCAAGCACATCTGCCATCTGGGATCACCTGATCACCCTAGTTGAAAAGCGTGGCAGCCTAGCGGGCATGCTTCAGGCAGTGGCAGGACCCTTGCTGCATCAGTATGCCACGCCAGCTTTCCAGGCTGGACCTGACCTGCAGTGGCTGCGTATGACCCCAGCAGGGGCAACAGCATACAGCAACGGCATCCTAGCCAAGATCGCAGCTGCAAACACCACACTGTTTGAGGCATCACCAGCTCCCAGCAAGCTGTTTATGTTTCAGAACACAGTTGATGTGCTGTGCTGTGATGTAGATGCCATCAAATTGTCACTTGCAGCGCCTGAGGCACGAGTGCAGGCTAGCGTGGGTGCAGCGGCGCATGCAGTTCTGTCAGCACTGCAGAGTGCTGCTGCGGTAGCTGCTGCCAACGCACGTGGCGATGAGGCTGCAGCTGGCAGGGCGGCACAGGCTGCAGCTGCAGCAGCACAGTCAGCACTTCAGCATGCCCAGCAGTTGCAGGTGATAGGAACAAATGCAGCCCCAGCAGTCAGTCTCCGCGCTAGCATCCCTCTGCAGGCGCAGCAGGCAGCAGAAACACCTGTGGGCAATAAAGAGCCAGCTGCTGAGCTTGAAGCAGAGCCAGTAGCAGAGCTGGCAGCAGTTGGTGACACAGGGGGCTTGGACAGCAGCACAGACATGGGGACTGCAGCATGTGCCACGGTGGCAGCATCGCTGCAGCAGGCAGCTGCAGCTGCTGATACGGCTGCAGATTTGGCGCAAGGACAACAGCCGTATGTCCTCCCCCGTGGTGCTGGCATGCTTATGCTGCTGCCTGATAGCTGGGGCGGCAAAGCAGTGCAGCTGCGAGCAGGCAGGGCGCTGGTTGCGGAACAGCGGTTCACACACTACAGCATTGTGTAGCTCATGTCAGCAGCAGGTTTGCTGCTGCAGCAGGGATCTGCACAGACTGTGCAGGTCCGTGTGGCAGCAGAGTTTCTGACCTCAGGCCCTGCACCTGCACAGCAGCAGCAGCAGCTACTCACAGGCCACTGGAGTAAGAAGGCTTACAACCTCAGCGTGACTCCTGGTGCAAACCTGCTGCTGTACTGCAACCCAACTCACACATTGGGCAAGAAGTTTACGGCCAGCTGTCCTGCTGCTTGCAGCAGCTTTGAGGCTCTCTACACAGGTCTCTCTCCGGTTAAGGTCACCTCTGCACTAGGTGAGTAGGGGGGTTAGCCGGGCTTCAAGGGTTTGAAGATTTAATACATCAGTTTCTGTGTTATTAAAACTGTTGAGTGCTGCCAGGAATGCTTTCAAGTGCTTGTTGCTGGGATGCTGCCTATAGACTTTGAATAGCCTGGCCGAGTTGCTGGCCTCTCCTTTCAGCAACTCGTAATAATCTATTTTGAGCTGAGCAAGTGTTCGCACAAGCTTACCACGCATTTCAGCTAGGGAAGGCGCTTGCTGCCTTCCCTGTCTTGCTGTAGTTTGCTGCGATGGTGGCTGAATTGCTTGTTGGGATGTTGTGGGAGTATTGGCAGTTCCCACTGGTAGTGACGGCCTGCACTCATACACAGCCTGCAGATTCCGATGATGGAACACAAGGCCTAAACCCTAAACCCTAAAGGCATTGTGCAATAGCATCTGCAACGTCGTGTCTTTGTGCAGGGGGTAATGAGTTCCAGGCTGACAGAACATGATTTCTGTGTGCAAATGCATTGCCAGGCACAGCAGGGTTCAGGATATTGCTGACAACTTCAACCACGCGCTGCTTTCGCCTCCACCGACTATCCTGTTTCCAACCATGAATATTCAGGAATGGGTACCGCTTTGTTGCATGGATTATCCTAACAGGATTTCCTTTTGAACAAAGTACATTCCTATGCACGATTCCAACTGAAGTGGGAAGACCAGCCCACGTGAAGCCTCCTGGTCAAAATATTGCATCTCTATCAGGCAGTAGTAAGCCCAGCCATTGAGCAGGGTCTCAACCTGGTGAACAACACTATCTAGATGGCCCTTCACTTCTGCTGGGTCATGCACCACATACGCATGCTCATCCAACAGCTGTGTCTTTGCCAAGTACAGTATATTTTGAGCTGTTGGCTTACCATCAAACAAGCATACTCCACAATTTTGGGATCCAACATCAATGCTTAGGCAGATTTCATCAGGTGGCTGTGGGGTTGGCCGAAGCATTATTGATTGGTTACGTATTGCCCACCAAATATTTTCTGCATGTTTTCGCTGTTGCATCGCAGGCCGCTTGACATATGAGCCATGCAGACCAGTGAGGCAGTGCGCTCAGCAGCAGCAGCAGGCAGTTGCTTTTATCAGCACCACTGCAGGCCTGCAGGGTATGGCTGAGCCAGCAGCAGCAGCAGCAGACTTTTCAGGAGAGGCAGCAAACCCGCAGCAGCTGCTGTCAGCTGCTTTGGCAGCTTTGACTGATCTGGCCATGTGTGAAGATGCTCCGGCAGCAGATGCTGCATTTGCTGTTGCATGGAGCTGCATTGCTGGCTTGTTGAAAGGCACTGCAGCTTCTGCCAGTGCCGCTGCTACTGCTGTGAAGCAGGACCTGCAGAAATTGTACATGTCTGTGGCAGCCAGTGAAGCAGCAGAGAGAGCAGTGCTTCAACAACTGATGGGGCAGCTGCGAAAGCTTGGTAACAGCAACAATGTTGCTGCGCTGGCAGCAAGCAGCAGAAGCGGTGATGAACCCGGTTCAGCTGCGACAGCAGTACCAGCAGGGTTTGCAGCCACACAGCTGCCTTGTGAGAATGCAGTACCAGTGTGCATGGACGCTGAGCTGCCACAGCCACCAACCGACATGGTGAAGAGCAGCAGCAGCAGCAAGCGTGCAGCAGGGACTTTTGGAAGCAGCAGCAGCGGCACCAAAAGGCTCAAGGCCACAGCAGCAGAGAGCAGGGCACCACCTGACTGGGATGATGGCAGGCCTGGTCGCTGGGTTGACGAGGAGTATTACGTTCAGCTGGGGGATGTGGTGTTTATGCAGTTGGATGAAAGCTGTGATCGAGACCCCTGC